>PVIC010003201.1:0-19464 GCA_004025085.1 Thryonomys swinderianus
ATCAATACCACATACCACAGTGCCGGGCGTGGTGGCTCACGCCTGTAATCCCAGCACTCGGGAGGCAGAGACAGGAGGATTGCTGAGTTCCAGGCTTGCTTGGGCTACATAGTGAGCTCAGAGCCAGCCTGAACTACAAAGCAAGACCCTGTCTCAAAAAAAAAAAGAGCCAAGATATACCATGTATAGGTACAAATTCCCAATGATCAGTGTGACCATAATGTATACCTAAAATGTACCAATGAACAATAAATTAAAAGAAAACACATACATAAAAATACAAATGATAATTTTGGGCCACATTCATTGTCAATGAAAATGTTTCTATTATTAATAACTATGAGCTATGATGATATATACAAGTGAGTTTGTCCATTACCCACTTCTGGCAAATAAAAGTGAACAGTATTAATAATTATACATAGGCACAGAAAAGAAAGTTTTAATTATATTCTAAAATTTAATGCAAATGTCCAGATAGTGGATTCCAGTGTATATGTGTGTATATGTGTGTATACATGTGCATGCGTGTATGTGCCTGTCTATATTTATGTCTCAGACTTTTTTGTTTGAGTAACAATATACTTATGTCATTATAAAATTAAAAGCTGTTCTTTTAATGCAATTTACAATTACATGTAGAAAAGACCTATCATTCCGTTTTTCCTATATGAAGAACAGTGGATTAGCTAAGGGACCAGCTTCCGGGATCACTGCTAAGTGCTCTGATGGAGCACCGGCTCTATGAACTCACTTTCTGCCACAAATGGATGGAAGAAAAAAGGAAAGCAGCTAGAAAAAAAGGAGCAAGCAAAATATCGTCTTTGGGGATTAGAATATTTCCTTTCATGAAGACTGTTTACATGGCCTAATGCTACTGGAAAAAAAATCCAAGAAATGAGACCATTGACCCCACAGATCTGTGCTGTCTTCCTAACAGAGAAGTTACAAGCTAAAGTTCTTCTGGGGTGCAGGAAAGATAATCCCACTGCCACTGCTGTGCCCTGGATATTACAGCTTCCAACAATCTGCAAGATAGAAGAGTTTTCTTAGGAAATCAGCAAAGGTTCTGACTAAGTGGAAGCTTGCAGAAAACAGGCCTTCCAAAAGGAGATCATTTGCCCCCTAAATCCACTGCAGTCCAACTGCTCCACCCAGCTTATGGGAACAGCTGCTACATTCATATGCAGAACTTTAATTTCACTTTCTTCATATGTGGGAAAAAAATCACACTAAATGAGAGAAATAATTCCAAACTTTCCTCTTTATTTTATATATATGTACAAAATGGAGATGAGCAGCTAAAATTCCAAGTCACCAAACACTTCATGATACTGCAAATAATACTGTGGTCACATAAAATGGCAAATTAGGTAAACTATATAAAGGTGATGCAATTACTATGAATCTTTGTACTTTATACATAAATATAAAATTATTTTAAAACAACCAGTTCACGCCTGTAATCCCAGCTCTTGGGAGGCAGAGGCAGGAGAATTGCTGAGTTCAAGGCTTGCCTGGGCTACACAGTGAGCTCAGTGCCAGCCTGAACTACAAGGCAAGACCCTGTCTCAAAAACAAAATTACTTTAAAACAAAAGGTTAAGACATACTCCTTTGTGAACAGATACAATGACCAAAATATACTTATCCAACCCATCATCCATTCCTATAGATTTTATTTTCTCAAAAGTGTTGGTTGTTTTATGTTTGTTTGTTTTTTGGTTTGAGGTTTTTTTTTTTTTTTCATTTCTGCAACGATCCCTTTCTTGGTTCTATCTGTTCATCTCCCACTGTTTATTCTCTCTAGTTTCCAGCATCCATTCTGACTGCTGTTACTCTTCTTTTTTTCCAGGACTATTGCTCTCAAACCTTTCAGTGGCTTCTGATGGACCAGACACGAAAGAGAATCCCTTCAGGCCTTAAAATGGTTTTGCCCACCTTCCTATCCTCTTATCTCACCTGTTCCTTCCTCTTGCTCTTTGGATTCCAAGTTCACTGGCCTCACACTATAAAACTACAACTGCGAGAGAAGATACTACCTCACACTGCAAAGCTCTGAAGGACTTGTATACTTAGAGCGCCAGGCCCATTCACATTTTACTACAACTCAGTCCTACTAGCTTCTGCCTTTCTGAGCTCTCTGCAACCAGTGTGGACCTGGTTCCTTTGTAACACATTCTCCCCGACTGGTCCACTCACTGCCATGGCTCCTACCTCAGTTTTCACTGGCAGCATTTATTCACTACAAGGATCCCTTCCAAAGCCGTGTGACATTAGGGACCAATGACTGTCTCCAGCTCTAGGAGCTTAACACAAATTCAGATGATCTCAGTCCATGAGGATTACTAACACAAAAATGGAGTAGACTGGGCAGCTTACAAACAACAGAAAGTTATTTCTTTCTCTCCTGAAATGTAAGAAGTCCAAAATCTGGGCAACAGGCACATGTAGTATCACATGAGTCACCATATTTGGCATGGCTTTCCTCTAACACATTTATGCCATGTCATTTTTTGAAATATTTTATTGTGAAATAATATAATTTGTATACACATCATGATTACCCTCAACATTGAGAATTTGTACCACTATATGACATGATTTAATTCTCATTTTTTCCCATTCCCCTACCCACAACCCCACCCCACCCCTTATATACATGAGCTTGTTTCCCGCCCCCCCTTTTTTTGAGACAGGGTCTCGCTTTGTAGTTCAGGCTAGCTCTGAGCTCACTATCACTATGTAGTCCAGGCAAGCCTCAAACTCAGCAATCCTCCTGTCTCTGCCTCCCGAGTGCTGGGATTACAGGCGTGAGCCACCATCCCCGGCTGTTTCCCCTTTTTTTTTTTTTGAGACAGGGTCTCGCTTTACAGTTCAGGTTGGCCCTCAGCTCACTATGTAGCCCAGGCAAGCCACCACAAACTCAGCAATCCTCCTGTCTCTGCCTCCCGAGTGCTGGGATGACAGGCGTGAGCCACCATGCCTGGCACTGTTTCCCCTTTTTTTTAACCATCACAATTTTTCTTTCCCCTTGTTACTTACCCCACCCCCATTTCCCTTTGGATATTTTCTATTTTACAATGTCTATTATACATCCTAGGGCTTACTTATATTTTCAGTTTCTCATACCAGAGAAAATATATGGTATTTACACATCTGTGACTTATTTATTTCATTTATGAGTATGTCCTCAAGGAACATCCATTTGAGTAGAATGACTCAAACATATCATTCTTTATGGTACAGTAATGCTCCATTTTATTTTAAAACCATATCTTCTTTATCCAGTCTCCAGTTGATGGGCATTTGGGTTGTTTCCAAGACTGAGCCATCACAAACTGAGCTGTTATAAACATGGGGGCACATACATCACTGTGATATGAATCCTTTAATTCTTTTGTGTATAGTCGTAGCAGGAGAACAGTAAGGTTAAATGGGGCCTTTCATTCTAGTTTTTTGAAGAATCTCCACACTGATCTCCACAGTGATTGCACCTATACATTTCCACCAACAGTGCAGAAGACTTCCTTTGTCTCCAAAGCCTGGCTAGCACTTGTTATTGGCTAAGTTTGAGATTGCAGCCATTCTTTGTGGAGTGAGATGAAATCTCAGAGTTGTTTTCACTTGCATCTTTTGAATGACCAGTGATGTTGAGCATTTCTTCATGTGCTTCTTACCTGCTCTCACTTCTTCCTCTGAAAAGTGTCTGTTCATTTCAGATGCCCATTTTTGAATTGGTGGACCCTATTTTCTGAAGGTGCTCATTCCATTCATAATGGAAGAGGCTTGAAGGCCCCAATTCAAAATACCTTTGCACTGAGGATTTGTTTCCCTGACTGAATTTGGGGACACAGAAATATTCAGTCAATAGCAGAAGTTAATCTTATCACTCTTATACATTTTAAGCCTTTTAAAAATATTACAGTAAGTCCCTGAATTATTACCATATGATTGAGAAGTTTCACAGATAGGAACGACCCTAGCACTGCAAATATTCTGACTGCAAACAAATTCCAGAAGTAGCTCACATGTCTACCTTACCACTTTAAAGTAACTGTAAAAGACAGTTTATTTATAATTGTATTGTACTATAACACCACTTTAAGATAACTATAAAAGTATAGTTTATTTACAGTTTTGTGTGTGGCTTATTTATACTTTACATTGTATATTTGTGTCAAAGGTGTACAAGAAACACTGTTAGACTTACAAAAAGAATCTGATTTAGGAATGTTCTCCTGGAACAGAATTCCTTTATAAAAGTCAGTGACTTACTGTATTTTCATTTGGAATGGTTTTTCTTTTGCATTCCTAAAAAAATTTCCACTCAGAGAATGTGGGAAAGCCCATCTCCATAATGTAGAATAATTATATAAAAATGGGTCTAGAATGTGATTCCTAATTAAAGCAGAGAATGAGGTTGGTAAATTGGTTCCGTAAATTCCAATCACTGCAAGAGACCCTGAAGAAGTCATCCCAGGGTGAAAAGAAATTTAATGTTATGAAACACATCAATCATATTTGTTTGGTACCTCAGTCTATTAAAAATTAACTCATAGTAGCATTATTGTATTGTTTTTCCATGAGGAATGTTGATTTAGGCAGACATTTAAGGTAAGACCGATGCATTTGTGTGAATACTGACAGAACTCCTTTCCTCCACCAATGAGAAAAGGCATGAGTCTGCCAGGAAGAGAAAATGACAAGTCTTTACTAGCAAATCTTTTTATGAACTACAGGTTACTTAGTAGACATTATTTGTTATAATCACGTTAATAGATGGCTCAGATGAAAATGCATCTATTCTCCCCATCACCACCCCAGCTGACTGGCCATAAATTTAAAAAGTGAATGTAATAAACTCCCTCTTCTTTTTTTTCTATTACTCATAATCTTTTTTTTATTTTACCTGAATTACAAGTTTGGTAAGAAAAATGATGCATAGCTTTCCTAAAATCAGGGTAATTCCTACATCTTTAATGTCATGTTTGAGAATCTGAACATTTATCTTGATGTAAGGAGTATGGTTATTTTAACTGCTTAGAAAATATTAAAAATTTAACTGTACATCTACCTTACAAAAGAAACATAACATGATGCATTTATGGGAATTATTTCAACAAGGTCACTTTGAACTATGAAACACAGTGACAGATAAAAGTTGTATCTCATTAGTGTCCAGCAATATTTATCTCAAGCCATAATCACATCAAACCACAGATTTGAATAAATAAGAAAAGAGGTTAAATAAGTGCCCAGTAAAGGTTACCCCCCCCCAAAAAAGACCTAAATGGAAAATACAATTTAAACTAGGGGTCAATGCTGGAGTAGATTCCAGCATCTTACTGATTAATTATCAAAATAAGAATGGTGCATGGAAGAGAAGAGCTGTTTCTCTTTCTTGGAAGAGAAACTAGGAAACAGCCAGTAGGGTGTCACCATGGTGTCTGCAGATCTCAGGTTTCTACCTTTCTGCTCTCAGCCACAGCTTCCAATACTAAGATCCTCTCATTGCCCAAGATGTGTGCTGACTCTCTCAAAATCAAATCCATATTCAGGAAGAAGAAACCAAGGTGAAAGGGCCCATGTGGATGAAAGATCCATTTAAAAATACTAAGATGCAGTTCAGGACACTTCTCATTGCATATCATAGGCCTCAGAACTATACTTAGCTGCAAGGGAAGCTACAAAGATACTATTTTAAGTCTAGAGGACAATGTTCTAGTTTAAAATCGAAACCACTAGGAGAATAGATGTTGAAGTGGAAAACTAACAGTCCTTTCCATTTCTGTAAGAACATAATGCTCTTCTTTCCATCTTTTCTTCCCATTAACTAGTACATGAACACAGTTTCAGATTTTTAAAGTATAAAGGTTTACTCAGTGAAAACTCACACCCACCCCTGTCTCCATCTGTCAGTTTCCACCCACCACTAAACACTTTTATTCACTTTTTATATCTTATTCTAGTTTCTTTAAGGCAAATTTATGCAGAAGAGATTATTCTTGCCTATCCCCGGAAGGCACTTCCAAATCAGCACATACAACACATTGCCCTTCTCTTTATCCTCTTTCTCTTTTTCCTCTTCCTCCCCCATTTCCTCCTCCTTAACTTCTTTTAATATTTCTTTTATAGCTGCATAGTATTCCATGGCTAGATCTACTAGGCTTTATTTCACCAGGTCCCATTTTCAAATATTTAGTTTCACTTTGAATGTTCTGTTTACTGCACTGTGTAAAAGTGAGTTTGTAGGATAATTTACAGAAGCTGCACTTCCAGAGCAAAGGGCATATTTTTAAATGTGACAGATATCACTGACTTACCCTCCGTGTGAATCACAATGACTTATACTCCCAGAGGAAACACCAACCAACACACCTAGTTTCCCACAGCCTCTTCTACAACATGTATGTCAGGTTAGTGGTCCTCTTTCTTCTAGATGTCGTTGTCAGCCTTTAACCATTACACATGTTATAAATTTTGTATACAAATGCAGAATTCTTGGGCTGGATTTCGTTCTAGTCAGATGTATAGTATGTGAACAAAATGACTTAGCAGTGTTACATGTAATTGGATATTTAAAGTTATCTACCAATTAGGGGCAGCCTGTTCTACCAGGTGGATGTTAGAGACCTTGTCTTTAGTGTTAACTCTTATTTTCATGAAAATGGGCAACAAATTGGAAATCCCATATATAATTACCACTCAGCAGCTATCTGCTTCTCTGCAGCTATGTATATTTTATCTACACAATTACTTAAAATGTTCTTTGCTTCCTACTGTATTTCCAATTTCTTTTTGAGTTTTCTATATTTATCTCCACTATGCTATCTCCATCTCCAGAGCCTGCAAGCACTTACACTTGTGCCACTTAGGTGACATTTTCTTCTTCTAAATAACACAAGTACAGTCCTGCCTCCATTGCAGGCTTAGGCAGAACGCCCCTTCTGCTGAGGGTACTGGTGATGTTTTCTTCTCTTTTTCAGAACGGTGTCACAGTTGCTCTGAAGACAAGACGCTCAGGCACTGAGGCAAGAAGATGCTCCCCTGGCACACTTCTACCTCTTCCTCTCAGGCAAGCAATGCTACTGGCTCACTTCCTTTTATCTTAATGCATTAGTATCCACCTTAAATCCCCACTGTGCAGTCCAGAGGTCATTCCATGAATGGCCTTTGAAATTGGCTTTGTGGGCAACAGAACTCCAGCTGACCTAACAACATCACTTGAAGCACCAACTGTCCTATAAAAATGAACATGGAACACCTAATGACACAGAGTCCTTCTGGATAGGCATCTCTCTAATATCTTCAGGAGGATGTATGTAACCATCCAAATTATTGCTACAATACCCCTCTTCCTGAAAATAGGACAAAATAATCAGGCCTGAAAACTAGAGACTGAAAATGCCAGCCCCAGTCAGCCCACCCTTTCCTTACCTGCCATCGCTATTCTTCTGCTCAGTAATTACTCTGGAAGGCAAGTAAGGAAGAAGAGGTCTTACATTTCAGGGAAATGTAGTGGTATCATACTATTAGAAAAATCTGGATAAACAGATGACACTTTTTAATGAGAATGTACTCTATTTTATGTTTTTTTTATTTTATTTTATTTTATTTTTTGAGACAGGGTCTTACTTTGTAGTTCAGGCTGGCCCTCAACTCACTATGGAGCCCAGGCAAGCCGCTGTGAACTCAGCAATTCTCCTGTCTCTGCCTCCCAAGTGCTGGGATTACAGGCGTGAGCCACCACGCCCAGCTGTTTTTTTAATTTTTAGAAGATAAAATTTTATTGGTACATTTTAGTTGCACATTATGATCACATTTAACATTGAGAATTTGTACCTGTACATGATGTATCTTGATCATTTTTTTTAGGCCCAGGCCCCTATACACATAAGCTTTGTTTCTGTTTTTTGTTTTGTTTTTACCACCAACTTTTTCTTTCCCCTTTTTGCTTTCCCCTTCTCCTCTTCCCCCTTTCCCTTTGAACATTTCTTGCTATTTAACAATACCTATCATGCATTCTGGACCTTCAGTTTCTCATACTAGAGAAAGAATACAATATTTACACATCTGTGCCATACTCAAAAGTGAAGTAAATAGGACAGATGACATCATTTTTAAAAATGAAAATCTTAATAAAATGTGCTATCATTTTTTTTCACACTACACTGACTTGTGTAAAATGTTGTCTGTTTGTTTTGCAGAACCAACGATTGAACTCAGGACCTTGCACTTGCCAGGCAGGTGACGAAAGCACGGAGCTACAGCCCTGGCCCTATATAAAGTGTCTTAACAATTCTCATTAATTTAGATGTACTATGCAGCCCTTCACTGTATCTTAATTATATTTATACTACATTCTATATACCAAATAAGAAATCCAACATCGTAAAGAGGTAGAATATTGAGCCCCCAAAAATGTTTCAATGCAACTAATCCATATAATCTTTGAATTATAGAAGTTCACTTTCATTTTCTGTCTATAAAATATCATTTATTAAATACAATGAGAAAATACTAGGTGTATATCATTATTAAACTTTCCTATTTTGATACCCAGGAACTGTGACTATGTAAAAAAAAATTGTTCTTATAATATATATAGTGAATTATTCAGAAGTTAGGGGATATCATGTTTCCAATTTACCCTCAACTGGTTCAGGGAAAAAAAAACTGTAGATTGATAGCTTGTTAGATAGACAGATAAAGCAGATGGGAGAAATTAGAAACCATCATGAATTTACATGAATAATATAAGCTATTTTTGTTTTGTCTTACAAATGTTCTTTAAGTTTGAAATTATGCTCAAATTAAAATTCACAAAGGTATTCATGCAGTTAAAACCCGTATGTATACATACACACTCTAAATTAATGAAGTTGTTTTATGACAACACAGACTTATTCTGGCTTCTCTGAACTCCTATCACATTTGTTAAGGAGCTTTTTCTTGGCAGAATATACATAGCATGAGCTTAATTAGCTTACTATGTACCGGCCAGCAACAAATAACAAGTCAGCCAGCTTCTGTACTGGACCGAGGTCACTTACTTAGGAAAGGACATTAAATATTTGAAACTACCAGTGGCCTTTTCTGAACTGCACCACCAACAAACCCAGGGCCTTTTAGAGGAATACATGATCATCACCCGGCCTCTGGTTACTTATTAAATGGTTCCCAGGTGACCCACAACTTAATGCTTGCCCTTAAAGACCCAACTTACACCAGCAAGTGACCAGCACTGAGAATAGAAGCCAATCCAAACCATTACACACTTAACATGTGTGTAGATGTCTCAACATCCGGCCTGCTTTGCCTGTTCACACAGCAGCCTGCTAATCTGGAGGCCTGACTGCCAAGACAACTGTCTCAACTCCTCACTTTGTTCTGCCATTACAAACATACAGTTATACTCAAGCATTAAGTGCCCTAATTACAAAACATTACTTGTCTCAGGGAATGTTAAGGCATTTCAAACATCAAAATCACTGCAGACATTTAGAAAAAAATAAGTTTTCTTGAAGTATAAAATTGAATGCTTTCCCATAATTGAACCAAAATAACACTAAGTCCTAACAGCAAATACAAAAAGAAATATCAGAAGCTATTTACCTCAGCATTTCAGGCAGTTCATACGCTCTGACATGCTTAATCATTAACCAGGTTTCACGAAAAGAGCAGTAGGAATGTATACAGTGAACAAAGTGAGTAAACACAAAACGTTCTTCAATAACACACCTGTACTGGTGTCACCTGCTACTTGAATTTAACTTTTCAGAGATTAAGACTGTCTTAAAAACTCTGACTTTATTCACTGCACAGAATTTCTACTTGGCATGTTTTTTCCATAGCAGTCGATTTTAAAAAAGGAAAACCAGTGAAGACACATGTTCACTCTCAACTGAAGAAATGCTAGAACCACTTTATCCAGCTTCATATATTGACCTTCACCTTGCTGTGCTCTATGAAAATCACACTTCCCTCTTCTCCACGTTTGCAACACATATATTCTAAGCAACACATTCCCTAAGTGTTGAAGTTTCTAAGAGATTGTGCTGATGATAAACAGCAAAGAGGTGGGAAGTTGTCAGTTCTTAAATTCTCCCAAGTTGAAATGGATGCATTTTTTGGAAGAATCGTACCATGCATAATACCGCTGCACAAAATTTGAATGGCTGAAAATTAAAGACATTGCCTTATCCATGCTTCTTAAGAACAGATGGATGATGTGTGTGTTAGAGTTTTGACAAATCTTGAAATTACACTCAATCACAAGTTCATCATGCTTCCTATGACTGGATGGTACTGTGCTTTTGCTGATATTTGGGTTGTAAAAGGAAAAAAATGATCATTTCCCTTGTTTAGTATCTTTGCTTCTACATAAAATTCTAATGAAAATATCATGTATCTCCAAGTACAGGTAAACTCTGTCTAAACTCTGCCTAACAAAAATAAAGCAAATATGCATCATGTTCATTTTAGGTAGTGTACTTTTAAAGTGAAGTTCACTGTGCTTGCTTGGGATGCTGTAAGATACATACATACCCACATGGTTATTATAGTAAAACGTATCCACTGCCTCACAGTTCATCTCCCCTCCTCCTCCCCACAAGCACAGCTATAAACAAGTCATTTAGCAAAAATCCTGACTACAATAGAGAGAAAACATTATGTTAAGTGAAATAAGCCAGAAACAGAAAGAAAATATTTCAGGATCTCACATATGGAATTAAGTAATGCAAACATACAGAAAGAAAAGAGAATAAGGCAATGGGTACGGGGAAAGATTGGACAGTCCTAAGTTTGTATATTACAATTACTCACCTCACACATTTAACCTTCAAAACCAGTTGATGCACAGAGCTTTTTTCTCTGAAACACTTAAAAATATTTGATTTACCAATCAAATTACAATCTCAACAGTTACATACTAATCATAGAAGTCAACTATATGATGTTGTATTATAAGCTTACATTCTGGGATTACATTTCTTGATATATTTGATGCTTATTTTTAATGCTTGCCTAAGACAGTTGGTTAAAATTCATTTTTCAAGTACAAAATGCCACATCACACCTCACTCCTTAAATGGGTCAGGGATTACAAAAGTGAATGAAGTGGCTGGAGATTTTAGCTCAGTGGTTCCAGAACCTGCCTAGCAGGGTCAAGGTTCCTGGCTTGATCCCCAGTAACCTCATACAACAATACTGCATGTGGTGACTCACGCCCACCAGCAATCAGTACCACACACCACAGTGATAGGTGTGATGGCTCACGCCTGTCATCCCAGCACTCAGGAGGCAGAGGCAGGAGTATTGCTGAGTTCCCAGCTTGCCTGGGGTACATACTGGGCTCAGAACCAGCCTGAACTATAAATTGAGAGCCTGTCTAAAAAAGAAAAAAAAGTGAATGAAATACCAATCGTCAGGAAATTGCCAAAACATTTGTTGAAGTTGTTTATAAGTTACTGACCTAATTATAACCATAATACTCTCATCAGAGTATAACTACAAAGTCTACACCATAATCAGTAAGATATTTAGTAGCCAATCTTCCTAAGATAGAGTAGTCATGATTCAAAATACAATATGGGGGCCAGAGGAATGGCTCAGTGGTTCCGGCGCCTGCCTCGTAAGCGCAAGGCCCTGAGTTTGATCCCTGGAAACCACATACAATGCTGGGCATGGTGACTCACGCCCACCAGCAATCAATACCTCATACCACAGTGCCGGGCGTGGTGGCTCACGCCTGTGATCCCAGTACTCGGGAGGCAGAGACAGGAGGATTGCTGAGTTCGAGGCTTGCCTGGGCTACATAGTGAGCTCAGAGCTGGCCTGAACTACAAAGCGAGACCCTGTCTCAAAAAAAAAAAAAAAATACAATATGGTAAGAACTAAGAAAATGAACATCACTGTCATGGTACATGCTATTAAAACAGGTATAAAACTTCAAGTCATTCTTATATTTCATTAATGTACTCATGAAAAATAATTGTAAATAAAAATTATAATAATAATTGTAAATAATTTCACAGGGAGAAGTAGGAGTTAAAATTTTCAAGACTTAAAATGCTGCCTGAATATATGTATTTTCTAGTGAAAAATTAGAAATAAAGTTAACACCAACAAAACAATACACTGTTCAAAGATAATCTCAAAGAAACCCAATCTATAGAGTATGATTAGAGTATGTAAGCCTTTCCTAGCGAACTCCTCCGTCTTTTAAAAAAAAAAGTGTAAAAAGCAAAAAATTCCACTTTGTGCTGAAAATGCCAGATTCCCACTGTAGAAGATCATGGAAAAATGCTAACAATATTCTGAGCTGGAAAGAAGTAAAACTAAATAATTTTAAACATTTTTGAGTGAGGAGCCACATCCAAAATTGTGATAGGTATTCTCATTTATGCAGAAATATAGGAAAAAGAATATTCATGAATCCTGTTAACATGAAGTAGATGACAAAATGTAGCTAACCAAATAGTGAACCAAATTTTGAAAATTATGAAGGGGGAAGCTTGAGAAACAGGGGTGCTTTTGATAACTGACTCCACTCAATGTTTTAACTTTCATTTTGCAACAAAAACATGACCACAGAACAATTCCAAGAGATACAGAAACCAGTACACAAGTACTCTTCCAGTCCCACTTCCTCCCAACACCAGGCAAACACTTTTATTAATGTCATGTGTATGTTTCTCTATTCAAATATAAATATATTTTATTGATTCCTTTTATTACTTTCTAGATATAAAATTTTTCCCTTGTTTTATTATTAGGACATGTTTGCAGTATATAATGATGACATTCACTGTGGGTAGTGGATACATGCAAATAACATATTAATTCTTTTTCATCCCTATTCCCTCTCTTTATTTTTATTTTTTATTTTTTTTTTTTTTTGCTTTTTTGAGACAGGGTCTCGCTTTGTAGTTCAGGCTGGCCCTGAGCTCACTATGGTGCCCAGGCAAGCCGCCGCGAACTCAGTAATCCTCCCGTCTCTGCCTCCCGAGTGCTGGGATTACAGGCGTGAGCCACCACGCCCGGCACTGTGGTACGCCCGGCACTGTGGTATGCGGTGTTGATTGTTGGTGGGTGTGTCTCCACGCCCAGCATTATATGTGGTTACCGGGGATCGAACTCAGGACCTTGCGCTTGCAAGGCAGGCGCCGGAACCACTGAGCTAACCCTCCGGCCCCTCCCTCTCTTTATTGATTTTTAGTCATTAATTTTTATTTATTTTTAATAAACTGAGTTTATTGGTACATTTTAGGAATACACTATAATCACATTCCTCATTGAGAATTTGTAGCCTGTACATGATATATGGATTCTTATTTTTCCCATTCCCCTCTCCCCTTCAACCCCTACCAGTTCTATACATAAACTTTGTTTCCTTTTTCCTTTTTACCATCCATTATTTTCTCTCCCCTCTTCGCTTTCCCCTGCAAACCCCAATCCCCTTTCCCTATGAATGTTTTCTTCCCATCTCACAATGTCTATCATACATTTTGGACCTCACTGACACCTCAGTTTCTCATACTAGAGAAAAAATATGGTATTTATACCCATATTTACAGCAGTACTGTTTGTAATAGCTAAATCATGGAAAGAGCCCAAATGTTCATCAACAGGGAACTAAATAAAGATGTAGGTCTTTATAAAAATAAAATGCAGGCCCGGAGGATTAGCTCAGTGGTTCCGGCGCCTGCTTTGCAAGCGCAAGGTCCTGAGTTTGATCCCCAGTAACCACATACAATGCTGGGCATGGAGACTCATGCCCACCAACAATCAATACCGCATACCACAGTGCCAGGAGTGGTGGCTCACGCCTGTAGTCCCAGCACTCAGGAGGCAGAGGCAGGAGGATTGCTGAGTTCGAGGCTTGCCTGGAGTACATAGTGAGCTCAGAGCCAGCCTGAACTACAAAGCAAGACCCTGTCTCAAAAAATAAAATAAAATAAAATAAAATAAAATAAAATAAAATAAAATAAAATAAAATGCAGTAACACTCAGCCATAAAGAATGATAAATTAGAGACATTTATAGCTAAATGGATGAGTATGGAAGCCATACTCACGAGTGAAATAAATAGGACACAAATGTGTAAATCCCATAAATATACCTTAAAGGTCTTTTAACACCGAGAGCTTTCCATTCACTCTTGCCCACCTTTCCTCCTATTCCCTAAGCTGTAAATTATTTCATTGTATGAATAGTCCATAATTTATTCAACCAATCCCCAATGGATCAACACCTATGTTGCTTTTAAGTGAGGGTTTTATAAGCAGCACTAAAAATGACTCCCTTTGTACATGTCATTTTGTACATATGTAGATATATATGAGATGATAAACACACCAAAGAGAAATTCCTGGGTCAAAGTTAAATGCATTTATAGTTCTGGTAAATACTATTAAATTGCCCTCAATTATAGTGAGCTAACTGCACTTTTCCAAGCAATATTTGATAAGGTTTGTTTCCCATTCTTAGAAGGTGTGGTCAAAGCTTCAACTTTTTGACAATCTGATGCATGAAACAGAAACTCAGTACAGTAATACCTTGCATTTCTACTATAAAGATTAGATTTGAGTTCCTCTTTTGATACCTACATTCTCCTTAAGGACTTTCTGGTTTTGAGTTTCCCTTTTGATACCTAAGTACTTTCTGCAGTTTACATTTTAATTAGTTTATTTTCTCAAAAAATTAACCATTTCAGCAATTATTACTGAAGAGTCCTCTGGCATGACAGAAAACTTACAAATGCAAAATAATATTACAGCTAACAAACTGAGGGGATGAAAGGGTAAAATTTTTTAATATGCCTACACCATCTTGTTTATCTTTCACAGCAAGAATTACAGAGACATGCACAAAATTTTAGGTACATAAATAATAATAGACCAAGTTTTTCATTATCTTTTAGAGGTATCTTTTAGAACCAACTTATCCTGCAGCAAAACTGTTATTTAGAATTCATTCAGATTAAACTAAGCTTCTTTTGTATGCTTGATTCAACTAAAATCGAATTTTAAATGTCATTTGAATGACCTGGCATCAGATGTCTACATTATCTATGTCTACATTATCTTTCTGTCTATTCATAGGCTGACATCTGAAATTTTAAAAGTTACAGTGAGTGTGTTTCAGAGTAAAAACAATTCTGGATTATATTTTATTCACTTTGTTCTTATTGCAAATTTTATAATGATTATGTATCATCATTTAAAAAAAAAGAACCATTATTTTAAAACTAGAAATAGTCAGAATGTTCAAGATGGCCCATACAAAGAATGCAATTTACAGCCAAGCCAGGCAAACATTCTTTCTCTGACAAAAGATAAAAATAAAAGTCATATGATTGGTCATCCCAATAATAAGATATTTAATGATATCAAGAATCAACTTTGGTCTCAATAGCTGCAAATATGGCAATTCTGATTGTTGATGAGATTTAATTTGAGAAATTATTTCCTATATTTCATAATCATACACTATGCAACAAAGGTACAAATGCATCTAAATAAAGCTGATTCATAATTAATTACCTCTTTGCTCAGGTCATTACTGAATTAGAGCAGCAAAATTTGTTGCAGGGTACTCTTGTTTCACATCTGCTATGCCTAAAGATTGAAATTTATATTTGGGGTTCTTGAACTAAAATGTGTTCCCAAATAAGTCAAAAATTGTTCTGTTATAAGGCCTCCTTCTAGCCATTTGACAAAAAAAAAAAAAAAGTTTTCTTTTCTAGCTGTTTTCACATTCACTACAAATGTTTCACAGGGCATCAAACTGTGCCTAGATTAACATGCTGGGATATACTTTACATTTGTTTCTGTGTTTTATTTGGTAGCTGACAGGTAAAGAGCTTTGTAGAAACTACTGTAAAGTCAAGAAGGTTTGGATTTTTATTCATTTTGTTTGGTTGGTATTTGGGTTTTTTTGGTTCTTAATATTTTTATTAGTACATATTTGCAGCACATAATGTTTTTATGCAATTTAGGAGGTGAATAATGTTCTTAACAGATCATTATTTTATCACCTCTTTCTTCTCCACCCTTACTCCTCGCTCCATCTCTGGATTTCCTTCTATTTCCATAAATTTATCTCCCTTTCCTACAGTCTTTTATTTATTTTTTATAAATAACTTGTATCTCGAGGTTGTCATGCAAGAATTGCAAGATACTTGTGTGTCTGATATTTTTCACTTAACATTATGGTCTCAAGCTGTGTCCATTGTCCTACAAATGACTCAAATGCATCCTTCTTTATTACAGAGTAGAATTCCATAATTTGGTTTGCACACAGAAGCATTTGGCAAAATTATGATTTCATTCTCAAACTTGGCATCAGGTGACAAACATGACTGTAGCTATCTTCCCCCAAAATCATCGAATGAATTAAGTTCTTGAACCAAGATACCACTGTATCACATTTTCTTTCTCTTTTTATTTGTTGATGGACACAAAGGCCACTTCTAAGCTTTAGCTATTATCAGTTGTGCTGCTACATTTGCTTGTTTACTTTGCAGTGCTAGGGACTGAACTCAGGGGTATTCTCTCATTGAGCTACATCTCCAAACTTTTTTTAACTTTGTAATTTGAGACAGGTTCTTGCTAAATTACCCAGGCTGAGCTTGAACATGCATTCTTTCTACCCAGCTTCCCAAATAAGTGGGATTACAGACACACACCACTTCATCTGACAAAGAAAACTCTACATTATCCTAGATTTGCATGGTATATTACAATTACTAAATTTTAAAATATTTTATTTCACTCTAGTAACTTTGTGAGAGACACAAAGATTTTTTTTCTACTTTACATATGCCACTCTGGGAGGTGAAAGTCACATAGTTAGTTAAATGAAAAATGAAGATTTGAACCCAGAAGGTTACACATATGGCCAACCACTTTATAATACTGTAAGTCAGATGTGACAGCTGTCTACGGCTAAACAGTACTGTGTAACAAATAACTACAAAAACCTTACTATGAGTCATCACTTTAAGAATTATGAGTCTAAAGGGTTACTATCTAGAATATATAAAGAACTTAAACAAATCAGTCCCCACAAGTTTAAAGACCCAATTCAAAAATGGGCATCTGAAATGAATACACACTTCTCAGAGGCACGTCAAAGCAGCCAAGAAGTATATGAAGAAATGTTCAACATCACTGGTCATTCAAGAGATGCAGATGAAAACAACACTGAGATTTCATCTCACTCTACAAAGAATAGCTGCTATTATGAAATCAACCAGCAATAAATGCTGGCGAGGCTGTGGGGAGAAAGGAACACTTCTCCACTGTTCATGGGATTGTAGACTTGTACAACCATTGTGGAGATCAGTGTAGAGATTCCTCAGAAAACTAGGGTTAGAGGTTCTATTTGACCCTGCTATTCCCCTGCTAGGAATATAGCCAAAGGAATTCAAAGAATCACATCATAAAGACATATATATACACCCATATTCATAGCAGCTCAGTTTGTGATAGCTCAATCTTGGAAACAACCCAGATGCCTATCAACTGAAGATTGGATAAAGAAGCTGTTTTTTATATACAATGGAGTATTACTCTGCAATAAAGAATGAAAAGTTTCACTCATTTATGTGCAAGTGGATACACCTTGAGGACATATTAATAAGTGAAATAAACAGATCACAGATATGTAAATATTATATCTTTTCTCTGGTATGAGAACCTGTACACGTAAATGAGTTCAAGGATGTATGATAGGTTTTGTAAAATAGGAAATATTCAAAAGGAATGTGGTGGGGGAACATAATGAAGAGAATGAATAAATATGATTTGGAAAGAAAAAGAAATAGCATATATACAAGGGGTGGGGGATTGTGGGAGGGCAGGGATATGAGTAAAAATGAGAATTAACTTCTGTCATATACTGGTACAAATTCCCAATGTTAAGTGTGATTGTGAGCTGTATATAAAATGTAACAATAAAGAATTCAATTTAAAAAAAGGATTATGAGCCAGGCGTGGTGGCTCACGCCTGTAATCCCAGCACTCGGGAGGCAGAGACAGGAGGATTGTTGAGTTCGAGGCTTGCCTGGGCTACATAGTGAGCTCAGGGCCAGCCTGAACTACAAAACAAGACCCTGTCTCAAAAAAAAAAAAAAAAAGAATTATGAGTCTATGGGTCATACCAATGGCTCTGCTAATCTGGATGAGAAAGAGCTCTGCAAAACATGGCTCCCTCACACACCTGGAATGGACTTCATGCAGGTGGAAGCTGATAGGGTTGGCTGACTCCTGTGGTCACAGTCTGTGTCTTGCAAAGCCAGGTAGAGTGTCAGGACATCTCTACATAGATTTGAGGGGAAAATCATTACAATGTGATTATAGCTGTCCAAGGCCCAACATTGCCTTCCCTGAGAACCACCAATGACCTGCAGAAACATAATTGTTTTGCCTCTGATCATAGATGAGGCCTCAAACGTCTGTGATTCTGTCCCATGGACAGAATACTACTGATTATTGAGTAGTGATGACAGACA
The DNA here is from genome assembly GCA_004025085.1 of Thryonomys swinderianus. Lineage (NCBI taxonomy): Eukaryota > Metazoa > Chordata > Mammalia > Rodentia > Thryonomyidae > Thryonomys > Thryonomys swinderianus. The sequence continues at coordinate 18,523 of PVIC010003201.1, forward strand.
TTATGAAACACTAGTAGCACATGCAGACTCACTCTCCTTTTTGTTAGACATGTTCTGCAGCCAATGATATCACTAAGAAACTTCAACTGCTACCCTCGGGGTCATTTTTGTTTCACTGACATTTTTGTTGGTAATTATAGGTTCACATGCTATTACACAAAGTAATACACAGAGATCCTATATGGCTTACCCAGTGTCTCTTTATGGCAATCTTGTTTGTAAAACTATAGAGCAATATATCAATGAGGATATTACACTGACATAGATAGCCATTGTTTTCATTCAGATTCCATAACTTATATTTGAAAATTATTTGTGAATGGTGTGTGTGTGTGAGTGGTGTGTGTGTGTGTGTGTATTTAATTTTTTACTACTGTATCATGGAGATAATCAGATGCTCAATACATGAAGCAGTGTCTTCGGTTTCCTGCATGTTCCCTGTTTATAACCCCATCAGCCTTCATTCCTCAGAGCTGTGTCTAAAACCCAAAATATGTTAACCATTTATAAAGTTTTGTCATTTCAAAATGTTAATTCCAATGGGATCAAACAAAACATAACATTTTGGGATTGGATTTTTTTTTTTGACTCAAGATTCAGCTTGCTTGTGTATTTCAACAGTTTCTTCTTTTTTATTGTTAAGTAGCATTGCATAGGATGGATGGAAGCCCTTCATTTAACCACTCAGCCCTTGAAGGATACTTGAGCTGTTTTGGGCTTTTAGAAATAAAGCCATCATTGGTGCCCAATATTTTTGTTTGACTATACTCTTCAATTTTTCTGTCTGCTCAAGAGTAGAAATGCTGTGTCATAAGATAACTATACACTCAGTTCTGCAAGAAACTGCCAAACTGCTTTTCAAAGTTCTACGTCATTTCACATTCTCACTAGCAATAAACCATTGATCTGGTTTCTCCATATCCTTGGCAGCAAGGGATAATG
>PVIC010003201.1:19564-70831 GCA_004025085.1 Thryonomys swinderianus
ATTTTTTTTTTTTTTTTGAGACAGGGTCTTGCTTTGTAGTTCAGGCTGGCCCTGAGCTCACTAGGTAGCCCAGGCAAGCTTTGGACTCAGGAATCCTCCTGTCTCTGCCTCCCAAGTACTAGGATGATAGGAGTGAGCCTCCATCCCTGGTGTCATGATTATGTGGTACTGATTACTGGTGGGCGTGATCACCAAACCCAGCATTGTTGTATGTGGTTACCAGGGATTGAACCAGGGACCTTGCACTTGCTAGGCAAGCTCTGGAACCACTGAGCTAAATCTCCGGCTCCTGATTTATTTATATTTTTACAAGTATATTCCCACATAAAATTTTTAGTATTTGATCTAGCTCTTACAATATGTATATATGCAACTTATCACAGTCTATAGGTATCAAATTTAGCATATTAGTTGAAGTATGGAAATGAATTTACACTCACTTAGGTCCATGCACTCTCCCCTACTTTAAATAGAGTTGGCTCGATTAGCAGCAGACAGTGAGATAATTTTATTTCAGTCACCAAACACGATTTACAAAACTGACAAGCAAAAGGATTGTCTGCTCCTATACCTGCTCTTTCTGTTGTTTTCCCTTTCTTCTAATTCTTTCCTTACAGAAGTGAAAAGTGTGTCATTGTCCTTTGGCCTCCATGTTTTTCGCTGTCACAAATTGATGTTTCTTTGTTAATGCATCATTTTTCTTGGCTATTTTCATTTTTTTTTCTATGCTTATGTTTTAAAAGTCTTAGGTGTACCATGTGTACTAGTGGAGATTTCCTTAGGTGAATCTTGGTCGAGATTTGCTCAGATTCTCAAATTGGCAGGTTTCTGTCTTCCAGCAAGTTTGGGAAGTGTTCAACCATTATGTACTTGGATTCATTTCAGTCTCATTTTTGTGAGATTTTAGAACCCAGTGCATAAATGTTGAAATGTTGAGCCCTTGTCCTTGTTTTTTTACTTGATTTTATAGTAAATTCTATCCATCTGTACTCAGTTCACAGACAGCATCTTCTATCAGCTTCTATGAACAACCCCCCCCCAAAAAAAGTCTTTTTATTTTGAACACAGAATTTTTTAAAATTTTCTGTTACTTTGATGAGGTTATTTTTGCATTTGTTTGAAGTAATTTGTAACTGATTCTTGAAGGATATTTTTATAGTAGCTTCTTAGGACCTCTTTTAGAGGGCCAGAGATTTAGCTCAGTGGTTCCAGCACCTGCCTAGCAAGTGCAAGGTCCCTGGTTTGACCCCTGGTAACCACACACAACAATACTGGGCATGGTAACTCACATGCACCAGCAATCAGTACCACATACCACAGTGCCAGGTGTGGTGGCTCATGCCTGTAATCCCAGCCCTCGGGAGGCAGAGGCAGGAGGATTGCTGAGTTTGAGGCTTGCCTGAGCTACATAGTGAGCTCAGGGCCAGCCTGAACTACACAGTGGGAGTCTGTCTCAAAAAACAAAAACAAAACAAAACAAAAAACCCTTTTTAAATAATTCCATCATTTGATGATTTGATATACCTTACTTTGTACCCACTGGCTATCTTTTCTCACTCAAATTATGGTTTTCCTCATTCTTGATTGGATGGATAGGTTTCATTTGTACCCTATGTCTGTCTACTATGTTAGAAAACTGGATTTTAACTAAATCTGTACTTTAGCAGACTGTTTAAAACTGTTGCTTCAATGTTGGTTAACTTTTGTGTGCTCCCATTCCAAGGACACGTTAATCTCCAGAGTCTTTGCTGTGATTCTTCAGTCTACTTGGTTTATACAATGCTGCTGAAACTCCCACAGCTTCCTGCACTGGAGGCAGCAGTCTGGACTCTCAGTAACACATGGAGATCTAGGGGAGTCTCAGGTCTATAAAGGGACAAGCTCATTGAGGACAAGGTTCCTCAGTATGCGCCTGCTGAAGTGGAGACCATTTCACTGATGCTACAGAGTAGCCCATGTATGTAGTCTGCACAGGGGACAGGAGATTTAGGCATACAGGGCCAGGAGATCTGAGCCAGGCTCCTTTTGTGCTGCATTTCCTTTTGCCAGTGCAATCTGGCAGCCCATGTTGTCTCCATGGGAGCATTATCCTGAGCTGCTCGGCAGCTCTCTTTCTAGCAGTTCTGGGCAATCCTTAGTGACACAGGTTGAACTTTTGTTATACCCAACGAGGGAGGAGCTTCTCTGGGCTACTCTCTGTTGGATGGCAACATGTAACATGCCACTGCACTGATCCTCTAGTCGTGATGTCACAAAACAGTGTAGCTTCTTTCTGGCATCTTTCACAGCTCTTCCTTGGAGCCTGACACATTACTTCCAGGATTTATCACCAGAGTTAACAGAGAACAATCAATCTATGCCTTCTTGGCCAGACTGGCACTCTGAGTGATTCTTAATTATTGATTGGAGCTACATCCCCTGAACTTTTTTTTTTTTTTGGTTTTTGGTTTTTGAGTCAGGGTCTTATTATGTCACTAAATTACCAAGGCTGGACTTCAACATATGATTCCTCATGCCTCTGCCTCCCTGAAAACTGGCAGGTCGGCTCACATCATACCTTTGTTGAAAATATCATGCAGGCTTCAAACTTCATTTTAACAACAGTCAAAGTGTTTATATTGGTTGAAATAAAGGCATAACTTGTCCTTGACTTCCAGTGAGCATTCTGACCTTGCCCCCTATTATGGCTCCCACTCCACATTGCCCACATGATCCAAACAGCCCCTTTGCTATGTATCAAACCATTCCAGAAGTCACACAGCTTCACATTTGTCAAGTCCTTTACCTGGAACATTCTTCCTCTGACAGACACAGAGCTGGACCCCAGTATCTTTAGATTCTGCTCAAAAATCAGTTTAACAGAGATGCGTTCCCTGACCTCCTGGGTGCTAGGGTGGTTGTATACTGTCTGTCCCACACCGGGCAGAGAGAAGTTGGTTCTACGAGACTCATAGAACCACACTGAAACAGTGGATGAATGGCGGTGAGCACTCCCTTATACATGGACCCAGCCTTCACTCACTGAGGTTTGGGGTGGTTACGCCAAACTGCTTCTTAGGAAAGAGCACATCTGCATAGGTACTGCACTAGAACATGAGAAAGGCAACAGCATATTGGCTGGTTCCCACAAGGACTTTATCCCCCACACAATCCTCACAAAATGGGAACTGATTAAGAAAGTCTCATGCTATGAGGTCACCAGGAAGGACAGACCAGAGATGGACAAAGAGACACTACCCAGATGAACTGCAGAATTAGGGCAACTTCTTATGGTAAATGAGGAGTTATTTCTCCAGATGATCCACATGCACAAGTTTCATAAAGCAGATGTTAAAGAAAAATAATAACAGGAAAGACCTAGTTCCTCCAATATGATAAGCACTGATTTGGAGACATTATATTAGTTCATAAAATCCCCACCACAATCTTTCAAAGAAGCACTGTCAGTATCCTCTTTTTGAATATGCAAAAAATAAGGTACAGAGAAGTTCAATCACTTTCCTTGTCACAGCTAGGAAGTGATGGAAGTGGTATTCAAACCAAGGCAGATGAAAGTTTATATTTCTAACCCTACCACCCTATGCTGCAAAAGCAACAAATTAAGTCAATTTCTGTCCGACACAACAAAAGAAAGAAAGCAACCCATGAACATGTAAGATGAAAATTATATGAGATATGGCTTTCTGGCTCATTACCCCAAACCGGCAGTTTGAAGTTGAACTTGAAACACCAGTTACATTTGCACTAGTTGAAATATGTATAAATAAACATGAGGAGCCTACACAGTCTGAAAGGAAAGTATTTCCTAACATTACTTATAAAATGTTGTGACAAATATCGATGATCAGGATGAAATCATAACCACTCATAATACAGAAGTTAACTTGTGCTTAGCCCATCAATGTCAGGTTCTAAACTGTATCATTAGATGGTCAGTTTAGTAAAAGTACCACTGCTGCTCTTTCAGAATAACTGCATTCTTGGACTCTATAAAACGTTCATGTTGGTCCCTTTTTGACCTATAATTATGGCAATTTCCTAGGCCTCATCCTAACTGATTCAGGCTGCTGTTTTTGTGCTTGTTGTTCTTAGAATCAGTCTTTTCTGTTTATGGTTTTTAATGCTTCTAGTAAGTAAGAGATTAAAGGTCATTTCTGGGCTGGAGGGTTAGCTCAGTGGTTCCAGCACCTGCCTCGCAAGCGCAAGGTCCTGAGTTCGATCCCTGGTAACCACATACAATGCTGGGTGTGGAGACTCACGCCCACCAGCCATCAATACCACATACCACAGTGCCGGGCGTGGTGGTTCACGTCTGTCATCCCAGCACTTGGGAGGCAGAGGCAGGAGGATTACTGAGTTCCAGGCTTGCCTGGGCTACATAGTGAGCTCAGGGCCAGCCTGAACTACAAAGCAAGACCCTGTCTCAAAAAAAAAAAAAGGTCATTTCAATGCAATGTACCAAGTGTACCCTTTTAACACAATATGCTTCCTCCAGGTCAGAAGACCAAAAACAAGAAATACCCACTTCACAACTTACTTCCTATGGACCTTTTCTTTTCCTAAAAAAATTGTAAGGTGTGATACTGTTTTCCAGCCCAGGCCTTGCAAACCTGAAAGTTCAGATAGGGGCCTCAGGCTCAGAGAGGGCTTTCCCAACAAGCCCAAAGCTCTGACCATGAAAAGAAAAAAAGTTCAGATATGATTAAAATCTGAATGTGCCTGTTTCTATTTTAAATAAATCTGAGCTTCTCCAAAGTTATACCTTCAAGTATTTACTCCATTTTGTTTTCCTTTTTAATCTGTATTTGTATTACAACATATTTGAGTACACAATGATCATATACATCATAGGAAATTGGTCTATGTGTGTGTCACATATTAATTCATTTTATGTCCTGTTTTCCTCAATAGCCTATTAGTGGTGTTTGGAAAACAGAGAAAAGCAGTAACTTTAGCCTTTGCAATCTTCCGTGAAAAAGTAAGATTTTCTGTTTGTCCTTCCAAGGGTTAAATACTTGACTAACATAACCAGGTGTCTCTAGCAAGAGCTCTCAGAGAGGACTGGAAAGAAGGTTCAAAGCACTGGGGTGGAGCTTGACACAGACAGGGGAGGAGTCTGTGTCCCCCCAACAGATTGGCTCCAGACATCTACATCCAGACTCCAACTCCACTCTGTTCATCTGAGACGCCTTGCTGAAAGCTGTCCGAGACTTGCAGAGCCAACAGACAGGGTACATACTTTCAAAAAGGTCAATATTTAATCTCATTCTCTGGGTCAAACCAGCACCTGGGTCCTCCAGGCTTATTTTCAGCTATGGTTTGGGGACAGACAACAGTCTCCCACCCAGTGCCCCACTGCTAAGGGTCAGTGGGTCAGAAGCACCTGCAGACACAGATCACCTCAGCGTCCTGGATCTGCACTCCTCCTGGGAGGCTGAGGGAACACACTAACTCGCTAGCCCTCCGATCTCAGAGGACATCTGCAGCTTGGGAGGATATCCACAGGCTGAGGCAGCCCTTTGAGGTACCACTTTTTCAGTTCAAGTTGTTGCAAAGAGATGCAGAAAGTGAACCAGAAATAGCTGTTGAAGTTCAAATTCACACAATGCATATTCAAATTCACTAAAATTAGCTAGCAGGTATAGAACACTTCCTCTGTGCACTCCACCAACTGTTTCAAATGTGTTACCCCATTCTATTCTCACAAGACTCTTTTGAATACATTTGCTCTTCCCATTTTGCAGAAGAGGAAACTAAAGTCCAACTGGCTAAATGTCTTTGGAGAGCCACATGTCATGTCTGAGCCAGATTCTGAACCCAAGCATGGGATTTCAGACTCTATACCGTGGGTGTCTCACAAAGGTCATGAACTAATTCTGCACAGCACTGTGTGACGAGATAGTGATAAAGTGAACTTTCCACCTTCACTGGCTCCCCACCCCCCACTCATGCCCCAGATATTGGCTTCCTTCCCTTTTGCCACATGTCCCTTTGTCTCTACTAGATGCCAACATCATCTCAGAGAACATTCTGTTTTTTAAAAATGAGCTCAGAATAAGGACTGATCCCTTCCCATGTTTCATTGACAAAACCTACTGAACATCATCACCCTTGATCAAACTCATGTTTCTCATCCCAGAAAAATGCATGTTGTGGGTTTGGCCCAAAAGAGGAGGTCTGGAATGATTTCTGCCTTACTATTATGGAAAATTCCCCACAATCATATTCCAGCAATGGGGAGTCCTGAGGCTTAATTTCTACTTTCACCATATTCTTACAGATGTTGAATTATTTCCACATTCTCATCAAATACATACACATTTAAAAAGAAGACTAACAGGCACACACACACACACACACACACACACACACAAATCAGTTCAAAATTATTAAGGAAAAGAAAATGGTACAACAAAGTAGACATTGATATCAACTGCTACCATTTACATCTTAATGTCCCCAAGGGGCCAAGAGCAGTAAGTTCAATGGGCCATAGCCTGGAACTCCAAAACGGTGAGCCAAAGCAACCCTTCTCCCTTCACAAGTTATCTGCCTGAGGTACTTGTGATAGTATCAGAAAGCTGACTAACACTATTAACAGCAATAGCCTCAAAGATAACTTATGGTTTCCCTCTCTTGTTGCATTTGTCCTGACTCTGCTTCATTCCTCAGTGAATAGAAAACATTACATGATTTAGGAGCTGTCACTAAGAGGGTGGTGCCAGGGCACAAGTTTGGAGTGTGGCACTACTTCCCTATTACCTCATATGGAACTTTTCCTTTCAGAACATCAAACAAGGACTTCAAAGCCCAGGGAAGGAAGAGAGCCCTCTACTTCACAGCAGGATAAGTGTTCTAGTATACAGTTCACATGACTGCCTGGGTGGGATGTCACATTCCATCAATAATTGCAGAGGATGAGGAAGCCATTGATCAGTTCTGCCCCACTGAAATTCTAATATTACAGAGGTAACATTCTATTGACTTGAAAAACTAATCCTTTCCTGCATCTGAGTCCAAAAACTAGTCACAAATTGTCTTCCCTGTGTATCCATGTCCTTCTGCAATGTGACTTTGTAGGCTTCTCATCAATACATGATTTTTTTTTGCCACTTTATGATTTGATTCAGCTACAAAATATAGCAATAGCACCAGTGTGACCTTTTTTTTTCCAGAGCTTTGTAGCTCCTGTTCTTCCATAAGAACAAGCTGGACTGGCCTGCTGGGTGATAAGGCACAGACACAGGCCATGAAGCTTCAGACGTGAGAAGCCAGCCCTGTCAGCAGAACCATATGTCCATCCACAGCCAAGTGCAATACCCAGAAGGGCCCAGCCGAGACCAGAACATAACACCCCAGACCCCTCAACAGATGGCCACCCCACGGAAGCATGACCTCAGTAAGTGGTTACTGTTTTAGGATACTATGTTTCAGGGTGGTTTAAGACACAGCAAAAGTCGATAATATCTATGTTTCAGAAACAACTACATCAGAAAATCAAGGGGGAGGAAGGGATAAAAAAAAATCCCTCTAAACTGACAACATGTACCTTCAAAAAAATGATTGGAAATTAATTCTAAAAGGAATGATCAGATATTAATTTTTCTCTTGTAATGCAGATTTATTTATATGTTAAACTACATTATTACTTAATAGTACAACCTGACTACAGCATATAAAAATCATTTGGGGGATGCTTTTGCAAAGGACAAAATCCACAGTAGATGGGGTGTTGGGTAGAAATTAAGAGTGTGCATATTAATTTGGACTCTTAACTAGCTAGCTGGAGGATTGCATTGGTCCAATTCCCAGATCTTCAATTCTCAGAGAGAAAAATGAAGAGAATGAATACAATAAACTCTAAAACCTGCTCCAACTCTAAAACAAAGGATTTTATGTCATTTTTATCTGAACATTAGCATTTTTAAACACCTTTTTAGATGTAATAAACATGCTATATTCATCCCTCCAACTAATAATCACTGGACACTCACACAGAAATGAAGAGGACAGATGTGTGTGTGCACAAAAGGTGTCCTAGAGTGAGTTTGTGAGCTTACTGAGCCAATTGTGCCTTAACTTCCATGTTCAAATCCATATTCAGTGACAACACATTGGTGGCCCAGAACTGAACATACTGGGAATATTTACACCACAGAAATTGGCAATTGTTGCAAATCATGTTTCCCCATAGTGGAATACACATTACACACCAGGACGATGCTGGACTGTGCTGTCATTGAGTCAATAGCCTAACAAAGGAGTTAGATATTTATAAATATTTGGTCCCAACTGTGACTATGTAGCAAGCAAAGGAAGAGCTAATGTAGCACAATTGATAATACATGAGATGTGATTGACGATGGTATGTATTTAGATTTTTAAAATTCTTACAGTACAAGATACATTACCATTAATCTCCTTCAAAATACTCTGTCTGCTTTGAACCCACTTTTCCTATCACACTTTCTACTTTCTAAGGCAATTCTAGAAGTGCTTTTTCATGAGTGTCTTCAGTTACGCTTTCCTGACTGCTTTCAGGTGCTGATTCAAACCAATTACCTTCCCTGGTCATTTTAACTTGTGGAAGAGCCAGAAGCTGTGCAATGCCAGAGATGGTGAATATGGTGAATGAGGACACAATGTAATGTTTTTACAAGCCTGCTCTTCCGTTGCATGGCACTTGGCAGCAGCATTGACCATGTTTTGTTTTGTAACTGTTTCTTTACTTTTCAACAGTAAGAAGCTAATAGAAACATACGAATGAAGTATATACAAAATATACTGAGAAAAAATGGCTTCATTTTGGATCATGGTTTTACAGATCACTTTACCTTTTTTAACTGAGTTTATTCATACATTTTGAGTTGAACTTACAGTCACATTAATCATTGAGAATTTGTACCTATACATGATATATCTTATTTTTTTGTCATTTCCTTGCCTTCCCTTCATCCCCTTCCCTCATATGCATAAACTTTGTTTCTGCTTTTTCCTTGTTACCTTCAACTTTTTCTATCCCTTCTTTCACCATGTTTTTTTTCAATCGCATCTTATAAAGACATGAGAAAGGGCTTACAGAGCTGTTCCAGAAAGTGGCAAGAAATATTCTGTGGGGATTAGTGGCAATGTATTTTTCAGTATACTAATTATCCAATTTAAACTTTCACCATATTCACCAATTTAAATATTCACCAATGTACACTCCTGTACATTCACAAGAGAAACTGTGATGAAGACTTCAAGCACAAAAGAGTGTAACACATCTGGAGAAATGGGAGAAGGTTACTACAGTTAATGTCATCTGAGCACAAAAGCCAAGGAACCAAGAGTGCGAAAAATAGAGAAAAAGGAGATTGGGACTGTGACACTCTGGGAAAGATGGCTCCCAGGAAGGTGGGGCAAGACCATGTTCAGCATGACAGGAGGACCAGCATGGGACCAATATTAGAAATGTTTGGTTTCAAGCATCTCAGAGACAAGGCATTGGATAGTAATGTAAAACTGGGGCCAGGTGCCCAGGAGGCAGAGGAAGCTACACATGCAGATTAAACTCCCTGAAAACTGAGCACAGGAGGCTACAGAGTGGACCAACAAGCCTAGAAAAGGAGAAGCCAGACAGGAGGAGAGCGCCCCTGAGATGAAAGAAGCCACTGTGGCTCAGGGAAGGAAGCAAATGAGGATGCCCTACTCTGCTTTCTGCCTTCTCCAGGACTGGGGAAGTCCCATGTCTACTCAGAGCAAGGCAGCTGAAATTTAAACATGGAAGTTTTAATGAATAACACTATGGAAGAGCATTGGCTTTGGAGCCTGACAGATCTGACTTTGCACCATTTGGTAACCTACAATCTCACACAAGCCGCACCGCCTTTCCATGTGCCACTCATGTGACCAACACTGATTGGCAATTACTGAATACTAGCTGTATACTAGAAATGCCAAGCAGATGTCCCTGAATTCAAAGACTGCATCATCTTGTGGGCAAGTAAGAGGAGTCAGACAAAATTAACACAACATTAAAAGTTTTAAGAAGGAGAACATGAAGTTCTCTAGGAGCATAAAAGATGGGGTTATATTCTAGATTACAAGAGTTAGAGGCAGCCTCACAAGTAAAGAATTACCCTACTTAAAACCTCAATTTCCCCAGCAAAAAATGGAAAAAGTGAATCAAATGCTAAGTTGCTATGGTAGCCCATGTACAGCACATTGGTATGATGTCTACAATGAACAGTTTATCCATAATTTTACTATACTTTCCTACAAATCCTCTGGTACAACTGAGATTATTGAGTTAATATAAAAAAAACTACCAAAGTCATATTTTCTGTGCAATTCACATTTAGCCTTATTTCTCAGAATATGTCCTTTCCTCTTGATGGTTAGCAGCCAATAAAATTATCCTTGATAGCTAAAGCCTTAATTATAAAAACGTGACAACAATAATATAGAGGGAACTATAGCCACTGTGCATATGAACATTCCACAAACTCTGCCTCCTCTTATTTTTCTCACGGGCCAGGTGTAGCTGAATCATTAATAAGTGTCTCATGGAACAGTCATGGATCAGTTAGTAATCTTGGTTGGAAAAGGACAAATGCTCCATTTTAAACTGGCGTGGACAATGAAGGAATTAAGTAAAGGAGTTAAAGTAAGTAACGCAAATGATACCACCATGGACTTGGCTCTTCACCGGTGCTGTGGTTTGAATGTGGTCTGAGTGTGTCCCCTCAAAACTTGTGAGCTGGAAGCTTGGTCCCACTGTGGCAGTATTCAGTAGTGGAATATTCAATAGAAAAACCCTAAAGCAAGATTACTAGGTCAGTGGGGGCATCACTCTTGGGAATGATGTAGGTCTAGCAGGATTGAGTTAGTTCTCACAAAGACTACCTCCTTATTCAGTAGAGCCAACTGGTGTTCTTTACACCTTGTGCATCCTGCTCGTGTCCTTTCTATTCCTCCACCATGCTGGGTCACAGTTGAAGGTCCTCCACAAGACATTAGGGCCATGCTATCCAAAATCTCTAGCCATGAGAATTTTGATCCAAATAAACCACTTTACTCCATAAAGTACTCAGCTTCAAGTATCTTAGTACAGTAACATAACACAAAGACAGCTGCTGTGTCTTCTACAAAGTTAGCTTTGCCTTTGGCTCTCCAACACAGTATCTGAGCAACTCCATATTTTCCACAGAAACAAAATAACAAAGGCACATTCAGATATTATAAACTGGCAACACATGACACAGCAGAAGAAATACTCTTTTGCTTTAAATCCCAGGGAAATTTTTATTGCAAGGAAACATTGCACAGGCTCTTCAAAACCACTCTAAATCTAACCTTCATGCAATGAGGTCCAACAGAGTTTTATGCCATGATGGAAAAGTTGTGCCTGAACTGTCCCTGTCCACAGATGTCTATCCAGAACATGGATGATGGCTACTGCTACTGAGGAACTACTTTTTTAAAACTTGGTTTTAATTAAAGAAAAGTCAAAAACATAAACCCAAGTGTATCTAGAGGCTGTAGTGTGACATAACTCAGCTCTCTGGTGAGGAAGGGTGGGATATACTGGTTGACTAAACTCATCAATGCTCTTTGCCTAGAGCTGGGGGGTAGAGTTAATTCCCTTTACAAAAAGAAGTCATCTAGATGGGTATCCTGGAGCCTACCATTCTTATTTTCCTCAGATTAGTGGCCCAATTCAACTTGAAATCCCTTGCCAAGGAGTCATATTTATAAATCTTGCCCAGCACAATGATACATCAAAGGCACTTTGGAATAATAGCCTTTTAAAGCAGACAGGGACCTCAGGGCTCATTCACTTCAGAACCATATTTCACAGAGATGTGGGCTTAGGGTCTCAAGTTTTTTGTGCAAGGCATTTATGGGCAGGACAAGGACATATTGACCTTCAACTATCTCTTTCACTGCTAAATTCAGTCTTTATGCCATAGCACCGTGAGAGCTCACTGTGGGCGAAATAACTGCATCCCTTTTGAACCCTCATAATCATTAGCTTCTTGAAGTTTTGGTATAAGGTGTACCACAGAGGCCTGAAGTTCTTATACAAATGAATGTAAAACTTCATGTAAATTAAGTAGGCTGGCCTGGTGGGGACCGTGGCAGATTGGAAATCACATGCCTGATCTAAAGGAGGCAGCTGCTGCTCTGTTCTAGCCAAATGTGGCTGGGGACTGGGCTGTGCAGTGATTTTTCCAGTTTCAAGAGTTTTCTATATGAATGTTCCAATTTGTAAATGATGAAAACTTGTATTTATGGGTTTAAGGTGTGGTGCAGACAGAGCAAGAACTGCATACGAATGAGTTCAGCCTCCAGTTTACATCTTGTGATACAGATGCATAAAGTCTGATTTATTGAAAATTAAAGGCCCTAGAAAAGCCACTGCTGATGGAGTCTGTTTTCCTACACAAGCCAACTGACAGCTTCCAACCTCAAATATGTCTAGAGCTGGGGCTTGTTCAAACCTGGGGCTTGCTCTCCTGGAGACTTTGGGCCACCAAAAGAACCATGCAGTAGAAGTGAGAAACACCATGCAGTTCTATGCAGTAGAAACACCCTGGGAAAGCTATCCTCAGTCGCCAACCAATGGAAACAGGTGGGCAAATACTACAGATCACAGTGTACTTTGCCCCTCGGAAATGCCCCATGGGATGGAGTTCCCTGAACTGTCTGCTCTCACTCTTCCTCCTTCTCTATGGTCTGATCCGTGTTTTATAGTTTTAAATTCTGAAAAGTCCATGTGAAATGGGAAAAAATGAGAATTAAATTGTGTCATATACTGGTACAAATTCTCAATACTGTAGTGTGATTGTGATGTATATATATATATAAAATGCACCAATAAAGATTCAAATTTTTTAAAAAGACCATGTATCTTGGGTTCAGCTGCTGGAAGAACTCAAACTACAAACACCAAAATCTGCTCTGTTATTTGTTTCTGTTGTTTCATTTTTTTCTCTCCATTTGTGAACAATGTCAGGGATCGAGCTAATGGAAAAGTCACAACACATTCAAGATCGCATCTCCCCCAGTCTTCTAATATTCACAGTATTGCACTGAAACTGCTGTCCTCTTGCATAATGAAGCCATCCAAGAGGAACAAATGTTCATCTAAAAATAGAACCCATTATGTATAGCAGCAGTCATTAGCTTCTTAGTATAGCAACTAGTTCTGCCCCATAAAACTTTTCACTGAAGCATTCATTTCACACAGGTGCACTCTTTGCCATGATGCAATGTGATTTCCAAACTGCAGCCCCCTATGGAAGTGGGAGTTTTACACAATTACCAGAAAGAAATCTCATGCCAAATCATGTTCATGGCAATCTGCATTCCCTGTAGAAGGCAGAGTGGAAACCGACCATCCTAGTGGGAGGGATGTGTATGTCACGTGTATTATGTATTTTCTCACGTGTATTATGTACAGGTGACTAAATGGCAGGCTTCCTACCACACCTGCAAATTATCTGACTTTCTCTGGTTTCCCTGATAGGCTGTATGTGTCAATAAATAAAAGGTGCCTGCACATTGATAAGAAATGACACAATGTTGCAATTTAATAAGATAACATCTGCCTTTGAAGTCATAAGTAAAATTTTAGCTATAAAAATGAAATAAGTATAAAAGGTACTTTGTGTGTGTGTGTGTGTGTGTGTGTGTGTGTGTGTGTGTTGACTGAACCCTGAGTCTGTACATACTAAGCAAATGCTGTACCACTGAGCAACACCCTGAGCCCTTTAAGGTCATTCTTAATATCCTATTCATAAGTACAACTAAGTTAATTAAATATGAAATTTAAACAGTACCTTGATCTAATGAGAAATCTAAAAAAGCCAAACATAAAGGTTCATAAACAGGGGTTGAATACTGAGACATATTCCTAAGGCCAGAACAAATGCCTCATATCTGGAGCATTTTGTGAATGAGAAGTTAGATGAATTTTAATCAACTTGAGGATGGCCAAAAGAATCTATTTTGATTCACTCTTGGATACTGAGAATCATGCTAAAAAATGCTTGTCATTTCCTACCCTATTAAGCACAGTATAGGGAAGATTCTCCAGTCACAGTCTAATAATTCAGAGTGCTGCAGGGCCTGTGAGTACCCACATGGAAGATATTTCTGCTGGAAAGTAGGCTGCACCAGGACAAGACAAGATAGGAGAGCCGCACCCTCTCTCAGGAAGGTTGCTGAATGGATGGAGAGCGTCAGATTACTTCCTATCAGTGCTCACTGTGGCTGCATCTTAGAAAGCCCACCGCCCCAGACGGATGCCAGCCCTCAAGTCCGACTCTCTGATGGGACCCTGGCAGCCACATTCTGCAAATCTCCAAGTGGAATTCAGTGCAGGGAGGTTGAAAAGCCCTTTGTTATTCTGCTCGCCTCTCTCGCCTCTCCTAGGCAAATACACTATGCCAATTGAGGTTTCTTCTTCAAACAAATCAAAGGAAAATTCCTCAGGTAGACTGAACTTTATATATTATGGAGGTTTTTCAAAAGAAAACAGTTAAGATCCAGGATACACAGCTAGACTTCCCTGACTCAATTCTGCTCCTGATTCTGCCTTTCATCAAACATATAAGCTAGGTGAGCACACAACCTCTCACTTCTAAATGAGGGTAACCAGGATGTTGTCCTCCAGGGGCTTGTGGAAAGGATGGAATATATTACAGGTATATGCAGTACAGTTATATGCCACAGTTCATTCATATAAACACACTAGTGCACATACTGTAGAATATACTGTCGATATAGGAATAGTATTTATATTTTATACATATAGAAGTCTGTTGCACACAACATGTGGTCATTATACTATAAATACATGTTCTACATACTATGTATCTATACTACAGAAATATATATAATAAACACACTATTAGTATGTATACTGTCTATACATATTAGGACTATGCCTGGCACGCACAAAACATCATATCTGCATTTTCTATTATTTTATTGATAACTACCCTGATAATAAAATGATATAGCAAATCCAACTAGAGAATATCATATCTTTCCTTGGACTTGAGAAACATTTTCATATATGACTACTGATGATTTCCAAAAAATTAGCTGGACAAAGTCTGTGTTTTTGCCTTTCAGCTTATTAAAGTAGACTAAACAATGATAAAATAGAAACTATGGAGTAAAACATTATAACCTTTACTCTGTGAATATGTAGTAAATGCTTATGTAATTCAACTGTTGATCTACATTTAGCTTTACTAAAAGTCAAAAATAATTTGATTAAATACAGAAAGACGGTATCCTATCAGTAGTAGGAGCTACATCTTGAATAGGGTTAAAAAAAATGAACAAGAACATAATCTGAACAAGGGAGTATGAGCATGACTTCATTTCAATAGCAAGTGTCTGGAATTCTATTCACAACAAGGGCAACAGATTTTTCCCCCTAACAGGAAATAAAAAATTTAAACAATATAGGAGCCAGAGGGTTAGCTCAGTGGTTCCAGCACCTGCCTCGCCTGAGTTCATCCCCAGTAACCACATATAATGCTGGGTAAGACTCACGCCCACCAACAATCAACACCGCATACCACAATGCCGGGCGTGATGGTTCACGCCTGTAATCCCAGCACTCGGGAGGCAGAGACAAGAGGATTGCTGAGTTCGCAGCGGCTTGCCTGGGCTCCATAGTGAGCTCAGGGCCAGCCTGATCTACAAAGCGAGACCCTGTCTCAAAAAAATAAATAAATAAATAAATAAATAAATAATAAACAATATATAAATGAAATGTCTTCTTCATTTTCCTCTAACTTACTAGCTCCAAACATTGTTGGCACCATGAAGTATAAAAATCCTATTATAATAATTTTATCACACAGAAAATACCCAGTGTAATTTCTCTTATAAATGGGAAGGACTATATATACATAGTTCATGAAGCTGAGGCATAATTGTGTAATCCAATTATGTTAAGCATATTAAATTCTTAATAAAAGCTAGGGTGCTTTGATCTACTAAACTCTACTTACAGTGCCTTAAAATGGGCTTTCCTATTGTTATTCCCATGGCAAAGTACAAAAACAGTGACATAAAGATCATATTGATGTATTCATATTGATTGCAAAGAAAGTTCTATAATGCTGCTCTTTAACAACTACACTTACCGTAAAATACACTTTGAAAACCTATACTCAAATATAAAACCTACCAAAAAACATGAATAACCTCCCTCAAGATGTAATAGATCCCATTCTAGTAACTTCTTCCTCAATTGTTCTACACAGGCCAAGCCATCAGAGCACTCGGCCATCCTATACTAACCAGGGTTAACAGAAATTAACTCTGGGGGCCACTGTGGTGGGGAAAAAAAAAGGAGCATTGAAAAACCAGAACTTATCCTGGAAGTTATCTGTTGAGTAGAGACTTGTTCCTAGCAATGTGCCCTACAGATGACTGCCCAAATAACACTCAGATACGGTCTAAGTGTAATTTCGAGGAATCTAATCAGTGTGGAGAGGGAGCTACCTCATGCCAGTACAGCTACAATAATCCTGAAGCAATGGTAGCATCCAATCTCTGTTATAAATAATACCATTTTCGGGCCAGAGGGTTAGCTCAGTGGTTCCAGTGCCTGCCTCGGAAGTGCAAGGTCCTGAGTTTGATCCCCGGAAACCACATACAATGCTGGGTGTGGAGACTCACGCCCACCAACCATCAATACCACATACCACAGTGCCAGGCATGGTGGCTCACACCTGTAATCCCAGCACTCAGGAGGCAGAGGCAGGAGGATTGCTGAGTTCAAAGCTTGCCTAGGCTACATAGTGAGCTCAGAGCCAGCTCGAACTACAAAGCGAGACCCTGTCTAAAAAAATAATAATAATAAAAATAAATTAAAAATTTAAAAAAAATTTTTAAAAATACCATTTTCTCCTATCAAAGTCCTTTAAATTATCTTAAAGCTTATTCCACAAATGCCCCACTTCCCAGTTGTCTAAGAAATCTTCACCTATGATAGAGCATTTATGAGCAAATTATCCTCAGAGGAAAAGACTTTCAAGCAACAAATTCCTTCTTCTGCCTTCTATGGCTCTGTTCCCAAAACATTATGAAATACATAAACATCTTGTTTGCCCAAACAGACCTAAGCTTCAATGCTCTAGATCAAAAGACCATAATATTCTAAACAGAAAACAGATTACTGTTGCCTCAAAGAAGAAAAAAAAGTAAATAAAATATATGCTTAAGTAAATGGTCACTTAGTTTTCAAAATACCGTATTTGTGATCCCTAACAATTAGTTAAAGACAACTGTTTGGTTAGAACCAATTGCTTATTATATATCAATCCTAAAAGCTGCCACAAACAACTAGGAGTTTACAAAGTAGTAAGCATTAATGGTAAGCAATTCATTTTTCACACCAAACCCTCAGAGCAACTCTGAGAAAGTAATATCTGTCTTACAGAGGAAAAAAACCCACAGCTTAGATTGTTGAAGCGATTCACTGGCAGTGACTCATTAAATATACAGCAGGCCCAGAAGTCAAACCCACATCTACTGCAACAGTTTCAAAGCTGGTTTTGTAACCAGCTTCAGTCTTCCCAAGTTTGGACTGTTTCAGGAAGACCAGTCTCAGCTGAAAACATGCAGTTAATATGCTTCAGTGCCTCTTATCCAAGGAATGGCTTGACACCTTAGTCAGAGGTATCTATAATAACTCATCATGTGTCTGTATTGCAGAGTTCCAAGACAAGAATTCTAGTAAGAGTAGTTTATTTTAGAGGTGGTCCTAGAACACGTAAGGAACAAAAAATGGAGATAGGCAGGGAAGAAAAACACAGATATGTTTGAAGGTCAGTCATTTACCACACACAAGGAAAGTCAACATTTGGTTTGTGGAATACATTAAGACAAGCATGTCTCAAAGAAGAAGCTTCATTTCCAAATGATCATTCATAAAAGCTATGCCTAGTAGTTCTTTAGAGTGCCCAGAGATCTTTTAAAGTGTAAAATTTCTAGGTTTTTGAGGTTGATGCTGCAACACTTAAGATATTTTGTACTCATTAAACACTGGACTCATGCTGAAAAATGTTATGGTGGCTTACATAAATATTTAACTTTTAAACTTTGATATTAAACCTTATAGAAATTTAAAGTTATCATAAGAGAAGGCCATCTGTACCTGTCATGTATAGAAACTTAATCATTGCTCTGTACAAGGATCCCAAATGGTGTCTCCTGCAAAATCATAAAGTAGAACAGGACAGCAGATGGACCAGATGGTAGAACCAATCCTTCCTGCTCCAAGTCCCTAGAGTGACTAAACATGCAGGTATAAATTTATGTCTACAATCTAAGATCATAGGTAAACAAAAATGGTTATACCTGTTAAACCAGAAAGTATGAAAGGCAGGAGACAAAGAAAAATTAAGTAGAGGCCAGGTGTGATGGCATACACTTGTAGTTCCAACACTCTAGAGGCTGAGGCAGAAGGATTGTGAGTTCAAGGCCACCTGAAGTATGTAGCTCAACCCTGTCTTAAACAAAAATGAAGTAGAAGAAAGAAATGTAGAGATATTAAAATATAAGAAGGAAGGAACCTAAATGTCGTCCAAATCAAGGGGTGGAGGTACCTGTCCTAAGAGTGACCCAAGAAGATTAGTCTGGACCTGGAATGCTTCCTAAGGCCCCTGTATTGAAAGTGTGGCCCCCAGTGGAAGGCACTACTGGAAAGTACTGGGAGCTCTAGGAACAGAGGCCTACTTGGCTGAAAAAGGAGGTGGTGGGAGGTTGCATCTCAAGGGTACATAGAGTTTGTGTCCCCATCTCCTCTCTCTTTACTTCCAGGCCACCACAAGCTACACAGCTTCCCCCCACCTCCCGCTGTAGGCTCAGAACTGAGTCAGCTGAGCAAAGATGCCTCTTCAACTGGTGAGCCAAAACAAACTTTTCCTCCTTTAAAATGATTTTCTCCAGCATTCATCACAGAAACATAGAACGCTGATGAACACAGGTAGCATGGACTGTTTCACCTGCGATTCCAGGCTCTACCTCCCACCTCCTTCTCAAACTGGCAGGGGAAGAAACACACAAGAGAAAGATCACGGTGGGTCACTACCACAGCTGGCCAGTCAGAAAACAGAGGGAGTCACCAACCCAAAGGGCTACCTGCTGGAAGGAATTCAACTTGGAGCTCCACCTCAAGCTGGTCCTCAGAACACAGCACGCATGGATTTAAAACCTAGATTTATAATAACAACAGGGCTAAGAATAATGTATAAGTAAAGTTAAATTTTAAAAAAGAATAAAAGAAGACTACATCAAAGTTTAAAGCTGCAGTGATCATCTTTTTCCATGCATGAATTAGATGTTTAGAAATGCAAGGCACAGGGGAGAAGCATGTATTTGCAACGTTTCTAACAGCTAATGAATTGATTTGTAGAATACAAAAACAACCCTTAACAGGAAGGCAGGGATCTGGAAGGTAATCCATGAAGAGAAAAGGCCAAGCAATTTTATGCAGACATACACAGGCAACTCAGCCTCAGACAGATTCAAATAGATAAAATGGTTGCATGAGATTGGCAAAAATTTAAATGTTTCCTAACAATGTCTGTTGGGGTTTGAGGAAACAGTTCCTCCCACATGGTATACTGTTGGGTTTATAAAACCACACAACCAATAACTAAAAATTAGCATTTGTGTAGCCTTCAATCAGTAATTGTGTTTCAAAGCACTTCCTTTAGGGAAGCCCTGCCCCATATTATGCAAAGAGGAGTCCAGAAGGCCAACTCTTGCTCTGTATTGAAGGATTGTTTGCTGTAGGCCTCAAATTAAAAACACAAATCAAGGGCATGGAAAGTTTTCACACCGTGAAGTGAAAAGCAATTGTGGGACAGTGAAAATATCACAATGGCAGTTAGGATGAAAATGGATATAAACAGAACAAAAAATATTTCCATAGTTATGCATGTCCAAAATTATTAAAAAGAGGCCTAAGAAGAAACCAGGAAGCTAGCTGGTACTAAACAAAGGACTAGGAAGAGGGGAGTTATGAACATATATACTGCTTTATCTCTGTTACAAAAATTGGATAGCACCTACAAAATTAAAAATAAAATGTCTGTAACAACATAAAAGGACTCCATCATTGAAAATTTGTGTTTTTCCCTTTTCCCTCATATTCTTCTTTAAAATGCATTATATGTTTCCCTAAGCTTCTGTTTCAGGGCTAGAAGGAAGAGTTCACTAAACTATATTGAAGTTCTTGGATCTGAACTCATAGCAACTAGTTTTATTTTTACACCAGCCTTGGCACAGAAGCAGAGCATCAAGTTGCAAGGAAACTGTCTACTTTATTTCATAGTTAAGCAGGATGGATTTTTTGTGAGCTCTTTCTCATCGACCCCTTTTTCTTCCTTAGCCTTCCTTTCACAATTGTGGTGCAGGTTCTGATAGTCACATGGTTTGCATGGCTAGCATTTCCTGTTATGGTTTCTGGTACCCACATGGCAGAGAGCCAAAGAAAAATCATAATCGTAGTGTAGGCCACCTCTTCAGTGCTCAGGCTGGGCAGGAGCCCATTCCTCTCTGTGGCTTAGAAATAAACTTCTTTCTTCACATAATCCACATTTACAATGAAAAAAAAAAGCCATGCTTAAAATAACCATATTCAGACACTCGTTTTGCTAATTATATTCAGTATGATTTATACAGTCAACAATAAGTGGAAAGGGGTGTCAAAAAAAGTCCAGAGCTGAGACAAAGTATGAAGATTTATCCCTAAAAATGATATTCATATTTATCTGTGTCTACCATCCCCAAACACTCTGCCAGTGTTTCACTACAGCACATTTCAGCCACCTAAAAATGACTAGCTAGGACTGGTTTTTTTTTGTTTGATTATTTTTTGTTGGTTTTCTTTTTTTGCATTGCAAACTCTATCATCTTTGATATCTGTCTTCTTTGTCGCCTTATCATTTCTATAGTGACAAATCAAATGAAGGTTATGCATGGCAGCAAGCATGACACCACCATCTATAGAGAGAAAAGCGACTACCTTGAAATCACTGGCCTCAGGAGAGGGTACAACATAGCCATGACAAGAGAATACAGAGACTAGACACTATAAAATGTGAGGATTTTCTTCCAATGCTATAAAAAAGAAAGCTTTTAGCAAAGAATGATCGCTCGTATATTTGTAATATCAGGACTTAGAAAGGTCAAGGAAGGAAGATACAAGTTTCAGTCCCATCATGGTAACAGAATAAAACCCTATCTTAAAATAAATAGTAGAAAAGTATTGAGGGTGTAGCTCAGCAAAGGCTCTGGGTTTGATCTCCAGTGCCACAAAGGAAAGAAGTAAAGAAGGCGAATAGGAAGGAAACAAAGAAGGAAGTCAACCTTATACTAAGGTTCAATCCTTTGTGCTGAGAGGAGGCTTTGTGGGACTGCTTAATCAATGTGATTTGATGCAAAGGGAAAATATATTAGGAAAATCCAAAGGAGAAGACAAGAGAGATTATTACAATAAATACCAATGCCAGCATCTCAACCACTGGAAAACAAAGTATGTAAAATCAGAGTAAATTTAAAAGCATCCTACTTTATCCTGTGAGATAGGATCTGTATACTACCTGCAATAGATTAAGACTAACTGCCAGAAAACACAGTATTTTGCAGAAAGCAGTCCTCTAGGTAGTATCGTGATTGCCCCACTGGGGCATATCTTCAAATGATCTCGAGCCAAACAGACTAAAAGGTGGTGTGCCACGCTTCTCTTGTATGCACCACCTTTTCAGCCTGCTTTGCATTAATATCTCATTAATCCATCTCCTGAAAGTGTGTGCATCACTTGATCTGCTTCCAGAAGCAGGCCAGAAGACAGAAAATGACACACTTGAAACGGTAGTATGTTTATTTTTTTCTTGAATCCTCTCATCTTTTGACTTCTTTTTTTTTTTTTTTTTTTTGAGACAGGGTCTTGCTTTGTAGTTCAGACTGGCCCTGAGCTCACTATGTAGCCCAAGCAAGCCTTGGACTCAGCAATCCTCCTGTCTCTGCCTCCCGAGTGCTGGGATTACAGGCGTGAGCCACCACGCCCAGTGTCCTCTCATCTTTTAGATTGTAAGATATATCATTATATTAACTAAAAAGTGAACTTCCCTGATAAATGACTGAGGGTAATTTTGGTATCAAAAAAGTTTAAAAAAAGAAAATGTAGTATGGCTTGGCTAGGACTCTCAGATTAATAGCCATGAAAAGAAAAGCAATAAAGAAATAAAAGTACCTGCTCTCCAATATTTGTTTCTGTTGGTCTTATACAGCATCATAATCAAGAGAGAAAAAGAATGCTGTGAAAGAGTGAAAGAAATATTCCAGCCATGGGTCAAAATATTGAGTTCAAAAAATAATAGAGATGCATCAAAGAGCCTTTGGTTCTAAATCCTTTCTCTTCCATAAGCAAAGAAATTTTTATGAGTGGTCCTTGAGCCGAGCTTAACTGAGTTGCCATGAATTATTTAAAAACCCCAAAATATCTTCTGTTGCTTTTATGGAAGCTTGATTTACAAGTTGAAAAATCAGACTGACAGTTTGGTCTCTTGTACAAATATTCAACCTTTAGAAAAGCTCTAGGCAATATAAATATAGTTCACTAATATAGCTTCAACAGTTCTAAAAATAGCCTTTAGGAGGAGGGAAAACCATAAAAAACAAACCCTCTTTCAAGCCATTGTTTTATACATAACAGCAGGAAACCAAACAGAATGTCTAAACCAAAGCGATTAACACACCCAGTAATAAACATGAACATTAAGTATGAAATCTCACTCACACGTAATTTTTGACATTCATGTAGTCTACGATTTATTTCTACATCTGTGGCCACAGATGTTTCCAAGACATTCATGGAGTAGAATAAAGTTAACTACAGGACCACAAGGCTGGAATTTGTCTTCCGGGTGATGTGCAGACATTGCTTTTCACCACACCTCAGGATCCGCCTCACCTGTCACGATGGCACAGGGCCATATCCACACCATGGCTCAGGGGTGTGGAAACAGCAGAAGGTAAAATTCACACTCCAGGAACTTTAGATACCAAAGATCTGACATGAACTTTTGAAAGAGCTAATAATTGGAACCTCCTTTAGCACTGCACAGCTCCCGCCATTCTGATGGCTTTCCATTGCTCTCCTCTTTGGTTTCAAAGTGTCTTAGCCCTCTGCAAATCCCTCTCATATCTCCAAATATCAGAACACACAGAACCAAAACAGTACATATTCTTGGCCTCACAGGTTCAAGTGTAGATCTATGCCAGTGAACTTGAAATAATAACCACTTCCAATGAATATTCTGATCTAACTGGACTTTAAACTCCGAATGAATCTTAAGATATGTTGACACTCTACTTTTTTAGTAACTCAGGATGGACTCATCAATTGGTTTCATAATAAATGAGGTACTAAATTCATAGTACCATGGGCAGAAAGCTAATGTCAGATGATTCCTGAAAACTGAAGGAAAAGTTTTAAAGGAATTGCATCCTTGTTTTCAGCATGAGCCATTATCAAGATTAAATTCCTGTTGATGCTGAGAAAAATCAATAGCAGCACTAGGGAGAAGGAAGAAAGGAAAATTATACAGTCACTGGGTCATTTTCTTCATTCCTTAGGGGTGAGGACTTAACTTAAATCAGTAACACAGTCTAATTGTGTTCTATTCTACATGTAATTCATGTATCCATATTTTTGTCTTAACAAATGGAAGCAGAATGCAAAGCTATCAATTATTTCAGGATGTAGTGAAGTTATTATTTTAGGTCAGTGTTCTTGAGAAAACTTAAAACGTGGCCTTAGGTTTTTAGAAGTAAAATTTTGAAATGGATTGTAAAAGGTCATCTCTGAAATGAGTATGTTTATATCAGTAATATAAAAGTTTTGGACCAGTAAGCAACAGAAAAACATAAGAAAGAAATATCTTACTTCTTACCTTATTTTGATCTGTCCAGTAAAAGAAAAATCCCTGAGGGTCAGTCCTCAAAATAATTGGAGTAACAATAGTGGAGTCCTAAAAATGAAAGAAATCATGTAGACATGAGTATATGTCACAGTGAAAATTCTAACCTACTACTATACTATGGAAATAATAATTGAAAAGAGATTCTTAAATCTCATCAATTACTAAGAAAATGTCTAAAAATTAGACATGATATTTTCCACTTCATAAAAACTACTAACCATGTAACTCATCCAGAATGGTAAAAACAACTTATCATAGAAAAGGCCAACAATGCAGTTCTTAAAACAAGTTTTTCACAGTATCAATATTTTGTATTTTAAAAAGCTATTTTTAGCCTTAAAAATAATTTTAACACTAACCATCATTACATATTTCACTTGATTAAAGTTAATTAAAATTGGTGCTTGAGGATAATATTTTAAATTACATTTGCTCCATAAAATGGTTTTTAATTGTGCTAAGGAGGATAAGTATAGCATCCGGACACTGCTCTTTCCAAGGTAATGATAAATAAAGCCATCTTCTACATATTTGCAAAGAAGTACACAAAATTCTTGCACATTTAAGTTTCACATGTTAAAATAAATTATCGTAGACAAAGTCTTCTAAGTTCAATCATATCAAACACTTCTAAAATATGTATTCTTTTCTTTTAGCAATTTTCAGGGAGACAAAACATCTTCCTATGAAAATATACATCACCAGATATGGATTTTGATATGGAAATACAGAGGCTTTTGAAGAAACTGCCATTTTGCCTCAACTTTTTCATGTAGACCAAAACCATAACATGAAATGTCCACTGTGTGAACAAATGAACTTGTAATGAAAATTAGAACTGCAGAGTTAATTTTGGAATTTGGAATTTCTGATTCCTTCCTGATCAGTAGAATCACAGCAATGGTTTTAATCTACTCATTAAGTTTTACTGCAAACAAGAAGCTTTGGAAACTGTCCTCTCAGGTTCAAATTCCTGCCTGTCCTTTCTTGGTATTTCATTTTAAATAACTGGTAAAAAAGGAAGATCATAATGGTGCCTCCAAAGAGGAATGCTGTGAAGTTAAACAAGATAATTTGAGTAAAGCACCTAGACACATGCCTACCACACCAAAAATTCATCATTATTAATTTATTATATTTTCAATGTATTACTTAAAATAATTCACAAATTTATTTTCATATGGTTTTTAATATAGTAAAATATGTGAATTTTATTATATATACATGCTCAGTGACATTAAATGTGTCACCGTCCATCTCCAGAACTTGTTAATCTTGACAAAGTGAAATTCCATTAAATGGTAACTCACCCATCCTCCCCTAGCTCTTAGGTTCCATACCACCATTCTACTTTCTGTGGCTGTGAATCTGACCATTCTCAGTAACGCAGAGAAGTAGAATCACACAAACTTATTCTCTTGTGTCTGACTTATGTTATTCAGCATAATGTCCTCAAAATTCAGCATAATATAGCAGGTATTAGATCTCTTTTATTTCCAAGCTTGCATAATGGTCCACCTTATACCTCTACCATATTTTCTTTATCCATTCTCCTGTCAATGGGCATGGGAATTGTTTCTACCCTTTGGCAATTGTTAGTGATGCTATTAAAAAAAAAGAGGTGTGCAAACAATCTCCTTAAAATTGCTTTCTATTATTTTTAGTATGCACTCAAAAGGAGAATCACATCTTATGATAATTTTATGTCGAATTTTCTTGAGAAACTCCTATCGCATTTTATCCTGATATTCTTAGCATACATCCTTAAGATGTAGTCTGAAAACTATCTTTCACAGGGATTGTGCTTCTGTGTGGAACTTCTGTGTGGGTTTTAAATTTTCAAGATTACTTTTAAATGTCAAAAAAAGTACATTTGGAAACAAATTAGTCCGATCAAAGAATAATTTTTAAAATACTGTAGGCTTTTTCTATGAGATTACTTGCATAACAGTTCACAGCAATATTTCCAATAAATCTCAGCAATATTTTCAGTCCTGTTTCACCTGCTCTAGAGGTGAGCAAGCTAAAATCTGTGACAAGCTTCACACAGCACACTTCCCATTTCCAGGTGAACTGCAAATCACCTGTAGGTGGGACTTACCACTTTCTGGTCAATTCCTTTTCTTACCAGATATGAGAGCTCCTGACAAGATACTCATCAAAACCTTGGTGACCATTCACTACAAAGATCCCAGACCATCAAATATTTAAGTCAGCAGAAGAAAATTGCTTTAATTTAGATTTTAGAACACTGAATGGGGCTGTCTCCTTTGTTTCAGATACTTCTATTTCTAGCTTATTCCTTCTCTTCCTTCAAAAATAAAGCTCCTTTATTCAATATTTTCTTAACCACATGCTTCTGGCCACAATTTCTCTATTAAGTGATCATTTATCTCAGCTCCCTGCTGGCTTCCTCTGTAGTCACCTCTAACATTCCAAGATCAGCTGGAACTTGGCATTCTTGACATAAAGCAGAATTTGACCCTGAAATACACAAATCTCCATTTTCAATTCCACCTGCTTCATTCCTACCTCCCACACAGCTGCCAGAATCTAACTTCTACCCATCCCAAAGTAGCCACTCAACTCAGATTTCAAGTATTGACAACTGTCAAAACACACTGCCGGGGGGAAGCCTGAAAAATGTGATCATCTTTCCTTGCAAAGGGAGGTGCAGGAAGTTAGGACTCTTGAGTTGACTTACTACAAAACAATGCAGTCAACCCTCAAAAGGTTCTATATTTTTTTGTCTATCAAGATCAATAAGATGTGTGTTGCATAGGATGGTGGTTTTGAAACTTTCGGAGCCACCGGGTGGACGTTAAACCAGACTGTTGGGATCTATCCCTAGAGGACCTTGATTATGGGGTCTGTGTTGGAATCTGAAAACCTGTACTTGCAGAAGCTCCCAGTAGTGTTGATGCTGCTGCTCCAGAGACCGGGCCTTGAGAACCACTAACAGAGGCTTACAATGGGCAACACTTTGGGTCCAGAATATGCTGATGTGAAGGCCCAAGAAGCAGCACTTAGCTTAGATGTAGGCAAACCTGTGCTTCTTAAACATTTTGCTTTTACTTAAGAATTGAACTTTAGGGCCGGAGATTTAGCTCAGTGGTTCCAGTGCCTGCCTCACAAGCACAAGGCCCTGAGTTCGATCCCGGTAACCACATACAATGCTGGGCGTGGTGACTCACGCCCACCAGCAATCAATACCACATACCACAGTGCTGGGCATGGTGGCTCACGCCTGTAATCCCAGCATTCAGGAGGCAGAGACAGGAGGATTGCTGAGTTCAAGGCTTGCCTGGGCTACATAGTGAGCTCAGAGCCAGCCTGAACTACAAAGCAAGACCCTGTCTCAAAAAAATAAAAAAAAAAAGAATTGAATTTTACTTACTAAAACATGAGATATTTATTTTTTTAAACCTACCATTAATAAAAAGAAAGCACTACTAACATATCAGTCTTAAGTGAGTAGCCCGAGATGATATACAGTAAATTTCCACTTACGCCTCTTTATTTAGTAGAAATATTTCCATTCATGTTTCATCATTAGTTGAAGACTCATAGGATAACAAAGAAGCTGATGTTTTATAATTTACATGAACCTCCAAAAAACCTTTAAGCCCCATAAAGGACAGTCAAGGAACAAAAAGTGAGGAACCACCACAAAACCTTAACATCCAGAAAAACGAAAACCATTTCGTCAAACAGAAGAGTTATTAGTTTCAAATTGCCATTACTAAGTCTTATGACTCTTAGAAATAATAATTTGTGCATTAATGAACTGAGATAATCAGTAACAAATCCTAAATTGTTCATGTTTTGAGAGTATTAACTACGAGAGGAAATGATTAAAGGTGCCAATAGTCCAAACTCCCTTCAAAGACCAGAATGCCTTCTTAAAAAGCCTTTGCATCTTCAACATCTGATGCAAGATAATCACTGGGAACTTGACTTGGATTTTCGCTTTGAATACAGTCATGTGTTCCATAACAATGTGTGGGTCAACAGTAGACCACATAAATTCCACAGGTCCCAGAAAATTAAAATGGAGCTGGAAACTCCTACTGCCAACTATTCTTACTATTCTTCCCTTTTGTTTATATGTGTAGATAGATATACAAGTAATTACCATTATGTTACAGCTGCCTACAGTACTCACTATCGTGACATGCTGACAGGTTTGTGCCCAGGAACAACAGGTTATACCATACTGCCTAGGTGAGGAGTAGACTATACCAACTAGGTATATGTAATTATAGACCATTATGTTTCAACCTTGAAAAAATCGTCTAACAATACATTTCTCAGCATTATTCCCATCCCTAAGCAATATACAGATACACATATAATAAAAGGCAGGCACTCTAATTATCCTCATTTTACAGATAAATACATCAAAGTTTAGGCTACACTATTTGGCAAAGGAAACCCAGCTAAACTGCTAAAAGAAAGTTTGGACATTAAACCTTCAAATACACCACTGCTGCTTTTCAACATTTTTTCATTATTGTTCCACTAAGATTTTACATTTAAATACCTAATCATCATGTAGGAAATTTTAACATTTCAGATAGATATCCTGAGTGTTTGTTTCTATCCTGTTATGCTTACCTGGACTTTACACAAAAGAGAATTCGAGTGTTGCTTTTGTTTTTGTCCCCCAAGAATCACTTTTCATTACTGATGTTGATCTGGAGCTCAGTAAAAATGCAAACTGTGTCCCTGCCACTGTCCAGTACAAAGCTCCCCCGTGGCAATAGAACATGCTAGAAGTAGTCACAAAGACTAAGATGTGCTGCTGGAGTTTAAAGAATATGAACAAAGGGCCGGAGGGTTAGCTCAGTGGTTCCGGCGCCTGCCTCGCAAGCGCAAGGACCTGAGTTCAATCCCAGGCAACCACATATAATGCTGGGCGTGGAGACACGCCCACCAACAATCAACACCGCATACCACAATGCTGGACGTGGTGGCTCACGCCTGTAATCCCAGCACTCGGAAGGGAGAGACAGGAGGATCGCTGAGTTCGCAGCGGCTTGCCTGGGCACCATAGTGAGCTCAGGGCCAGCCTGAACTACAAAGCGAGATCCTGTCTCCAAAAAGCAAAAAAAAAAAAAAGAATATGAACAAAAATACAAAACAGTTCTTCGAGAATTTTTTATGACTACACATCAAAATGGATATGCTAGGTTAAATAGAATGCATTATTAAAAGTAACTTCACTCTATTTCTTTTTTTATTTTTTGACATATTCCCTCTCTTCATATTGATTTAAGACCTACTTATAACTCAGGTCTTTTCATAAGCAAAATTTCTGTGAGGAAACCCAGACTTCCTTTCTTTGTTTCTGTAGTCCTTGTCATAGTTAACAGTAAAATTATTGTACCTGTATTTATCTAGTATCTTTCTCTCTCAGTAGACTACAGACTCCATGAGAACAGAAGCTAAATCCATTTAACATCACAGATCCACTACTGTAGTACAGTTTCTTAGAAAAGATTCAATAACTTTTCAAAGGTCAGGTTGCCTGTTGCTGGATCAAAATATCCAAGATACAAAACTTAAAAGAGGATAGGTTTAATTTGGATGATGATTTCAGAAGCTTCAGCTCATGAAGGTTCTGGCGCCTGCCTCGCAAGCACAAGGTCCTGAGTTCGATCCCCAGTTACCACATACAATGCTGGGTGTGGAGACTCACGCCCACCAGCAATCAATACCATATACCACAGTGCCAGGCGTGGTGGCTCACGCCTGTAATTCCAGCACTTGGGAGGCAGAGACAGGAGGATTGCTGAGTTCCAGGCTTGCCTGGACTACATAGTGAGCTCAGAGCCAGCTTGAACTACAAAGCGAGACCCTGTCTCAAAAAAAAAAAAAAAAAAAAGGAAGGGGGGCCTAGGACAATTGTACTGTTACTTATAGGGTTTTTCCTCCTCCCCCTCCTCCCCCTACTCCCTCTCCTCCCCCTCCTCATTTGTTTGATTTGTTTTGGTTTGGTTTCTGGAAGTACTGAATATTGAACTCAGGGCCTTTCATTGAGCAACATCCCTGACTTTTTTTTTCTAATTTTATTTGTGCCATAAGGTCTCTTTTTAAGTCATTAATTTGCCCAGATTGGCCTTTAACTTCAGTCCTCCTCCCTCAGCCTTCTAGAGTGCTGAGCTTATAGGCCTGTGTCACTACACCTGCATTATGTTGAGATTTTTATGACCAAATGGATTGGCAGAGTGTGAATCTTAAATGATCCCAAAAGGCCTATAGATTAAGAGCTGGATTCCTAGAATGAAATTGTCACTGGGAGATGGTACAACTTTTCAAAGGTGGGGGAATGTATCTGAAGGGAACTGACTGTGGGATTCCTAACTCTTCCTTTCTTTATTCTTCCTAGTTACACAGTGATTGGTTTTGGCCTGCTATGCACTCCAGCCACCATCTGCTGCCTTACTAAACCAACAGGACCAATCCATCATGGACTGAAACCTCTCAAACTGTGAGCCAAAATAAAACTATTCTCTTAATAAGTAGATCAGTTCAGGTATTTGTTATAGTAATAGAAAGCTGACACATGCATGATATGTTCTAAGAAGAGCTTGAACAAAAAAGAAACTTAGACATGGGAGAAGGGGTGATGGGTAATAATGAAGCCAGGACCCAAAGATGCTAGAAAAGAGGGGTTGCATAATATAAATGGGTAAGGCTGGGTGCATTTTCAGAGCCAGGGAAAGGGTGGAAGTGGTCCAAGTACACGGAATTAGAAGCAAGAAAGGGAGGAGTTATAAGTTTTGTAACAGTGACTTCCACTGTTTCTATACAGAGAGAACAATGTGAATAGCTTTATCATAAATCATATTTTAGAATGATAGGCCTTTATTTGCTATTTTTTCATTTTAACAATAAAAGTAACAACACTTTTCTCTTTGTGAATCACTGTAACAGAGGAAATTTGTTCACACCAATTAATCTTTTGTTTTATCACTCCCAGCACCCATGAATTTCTTGAAGGGTAATATTCATTTGCTGTATGTATAAGTATTTTTTTCAAAAAAAAAAAAAAAAAAAACAAGGGCCACTGGTAACACTCAGAACAAGACATATTAATAAATTAAGCACCATAATTTTCAAATGATAAGTGAATCACATTTGAGTACACACTCTACTTTGTCTTAGTTAAATCTTAAAGGAAGTTAGCTCTGTATTGCCAAGAATCACTTCACTTCTCAAACTCACATAGACAAACTCTTTTAAGGAGGTTCAGAGTCCCAAGAATGCTGGTAGATTTCAGATAGAATGGAAAGCCATATAACAGAGCCTTCTAACAAAAACCATGTGCTACGGTGAAGGTCATAAAGACATGCTGGGGACAGGACCACCATCCAAGTCTGTTTCAAGGCCGCTTGCTCCTCTGTGGGAACCACTGTTAGCCAGTCACACATGATAACCTTCCTTCACCCCACAAATGTTTCTTGAACATCAGTACCTCCAAACTGCCAGACCCATGCTCTCCACTAAGGAAAGCAAGTAAATAATATAAATCTAGAACCCTCTAGAAGCCCTAGTTTAGTTTTAAGATAGCAAGGATTAACCACTCTGCATTGGTAATCTATCTAGATTCGGTTTCTTAGCTGACAATTCTTCTCTGTATTTCAAACTATCCTCCATTTTACCTCGGAGCAAGTACTTGGCCTTTTACACTTCTTTTGTGCTTAATCTTTCCTATGCCCAATTTCCATGTGAAGGTGTGAGACCAGATGAAAGTTGACAATGGCAAATGTGTTTGATAAGACAAAAGCATTGCAGCACATGCAATGAATCTTGCTGAATACAAAAGGGTCACTTAAAAGGCAAAGAGCAAAAATGACCTTTATTTTAATATCATTCCCCATCTATTTTTCCACACACATACTCCACACAGAGTGACTGACGTAGAGTCTGTAAAGAATGTGGAGCACACATTGACTTCTGTACCTCAAAGAATCAATGGAGTTTTTCCATATCCTATATCCTGCACATCATAGGCATGAATGGATTTTGTATATACACCATTAAAAGTTATTTTCAATACACTAACTGTGATGGTTAAGCTTAATTTTTAACTTGGTTGGTTTGGAAGCCACCTAGGGGATTAGTAAAGTGTACTTCTTAGTGTTCATAGGGGAGCCATGGAGCTGTGACCTTGGTCCTCAGTCCTCTCTAGTGCTGTTTACACCTCTGCAGTCAGTGGTGTCAAGGGCTACCATGGAGTGAGCAGCCTGGTTCCACCATGTCTTTCCACCACGATGTTTTTAGCTTGGAGCCAAATGAATATGGACTGAAAACTCTGAAACTGTGAGCCTAGTAAACCAAATCCTCCCTCACCCTATAGACACTGAGTAGTTTGTCCAGCCACAGGAAGTGTAATTAAGAGACTAATCAAAAATGAACTATTTGCTGGGCGTGCTGGCTCAGGCCTGTAATCCCAGCACTCGGAAAGCAAAGGCAGGAGGACTGCTGAGTTTGAGGCCTGCCTGGGCTACATAGTGAGCTCAGGGCCAGTCTGAACTACAAAGCTTGACACTGTCTAAAAAAAAAAAAGAGCTATTTGCAGATACTTAAGCTTCATTTTTATAATTCTAAAATCAAGATTCTTTGAAAACATTAAATGAATCTCACCTTAATTCTATTAAGTTTTTTGTTTCCAAAGGATCCTATTTGGGGACATAGTGATAAAATAGAAAGGATCCTGAATTTAAATATAAGACGTAATTTTAAATTCTGATTCTAACTCTGATAGTTGTGCGCCCTTGGGCAACACACAGCTTACTAGATACAAGGGAAGAATACTTCCTTTTATCTGTTACTCAAGGTGATATCCATAAAAGAATAGGGGTGAATATAAATAAATAATGGTGCTTTATGAGTAAGTACCTACTATTAGGACTCACTCTCCATACTGAACTGAAGAGGCAGCACTGTATAGCAAAAATCCACGTGGCTCAACTGTAGTATTATAGGAGAAAATAATTCTTGCACAGTAAGGATAAAATCATGAGATCCCAGAACCAACCATAAAAGGCCCTGTTGGTGAGGATAAGGTGCAGGAAAAAGAAACTTCTCTGAAATTTTGAGCATAAAAGAATTAAGAATTTGACAGAATCACTGAAAGGGCTGGGGAAGTAGACTTCTGTTTGGATCTCCATGAACACCCACCAAAGCTCTGGTGCTTAACGACAGCTCTGGCTCCCTCACACCCAGAAAGCTGGAAAATTAAGACAAAACTACTGAACTCCAAACAAACAACTTAGCTATAGACAAGGGAAGACTAAGTGAAGACCAGGGAATGGCCACAGTCACCACTGCCTTTTGGAGGTACTGAAGGAATAACCCAGAATATGCCAGTCCTTCAGTATTTCACAAATCTACAGAAACAACCAAAAGATGTGGGAAGGTGTCCTCTTTCACATTCTGCCCTCCAATTTCATTCATATGAATCTATTTTGCGGAACTTAATTTACTACCAGAATATTATTTTGAAAGGAGTATGGTAAATGTAGCTTTAGATGTCCAGGCCTACATAATAGGAAGTCCTACTAAGAGGATATAGGATTGGATGCTGTGACCCAACCACACTCATTACAGTACAACTAAGATCATGTGGAACTTCCTTAATTATTTTAATCAACTAGGCCAACTGTAGATTTGTTTGATGGGCTTTGTTTTTAGCCCATATGGCTTCTTCTATAAATGAAATAAAAATGTTATTTTCCAGCATCTATATTTCATGGACAAGATGGAAAAACTGTTTTTGTTCAGAGTGCTAACGATAAACTGAGTGCCTTACGCATGCTAGGCAGGTGCTCCATCATAGAGCTATACCCTCAGCTCCAATTTTTTTTTTGTAATGATCAAATAATCTCTTAGTCTTCCAAGTATCAGTGTTGTATATGGTATACACCATGAATATTAGGTAAAAATGTTTCCTTTGTTAACTAATCCCTTCTCCCAAAAACTTGCTTATAAAACTTCAATGCAATAAAACACTGTGAACTAAAAAAATCCCTAAAATGAAAAACAGATGTAGGGTGTTTTTAATTCTGTATCAATACAAAATATTAGTTTTCATATTTTATATGAAAGTCCATTCCTCAATTTATAGTAATTTAGTTTCTGGATAAATGTATAAATTTAGTCAACATCAATGCATATACCCAAACATTTTCCCAGAACAGTAATTAAAATTTTACTTCTAAAATGTAAATTAATACCTAGCAAAGAAAAAAATCTCTGGTTCTTTGCCTATGTAGGCATAGGGGCACATGGCTCTGATTAGGAGGTCAGATGTGAAATGATAGAGGGAAAAGAACAGATGAAACAGATTGCAAAATTTGTCTGAGCTTATGGAATTTATTGTTGGATCTGGAAGGCTGTAGGAACTTCATATTCGCTCAGGTAAGAGGAAAACTAACATTTTCAGTTACTAAGAATTTGTTTTTTTAAGTGGAGACCCACAGCTTTAGTCAACAATTCACAATCAATCCCATTTCACTTCTGCTGGTACTTATTGCTCATAACATGAACAAATTCTGATAAGAAACATTTAACTACAGGTTACCAACTTCAACACAGAAAGCAAAATGTTCCTGTTCCATTTGAATCTCACTTCAGGTAAATACAAGCTGAAGATATTTGTCAATAGGCTAAATCTTCAAGGGCTTTATTCAAGGTATGCTAATAGCAAACAAATCCTATTTGTGCCACAAGTAGGAAGTGTTTGCTTCAGGCGTTCTGGAACTGGATGAGGTTGTTAGTACAACATTTTAAGTGCACAGGATGCCACTGAATTTGTTACTTTAAAATGGTTAATTTTGTGTTAGGTTAATTTCCCTTCCACTTTTACCGTATTATAATGAAATAGTTAAATGTTTTAAACTTTTTTTAAGAAAAAAGAGCTCTGGGGTTGTAGCGCAGTGATGTGATGGAAACACCTTGTTAGCATGCACAGGTGCATTGGTTCAAGAAGGCAAGAAGGAAGAAAAGGAGGGAAGGAAGGAGGGAGGAAGGGAGAAGAAACTTTATTAGAGAAAAAACCTAGAGATGAAAATATATTCCATCAAAAGCACTGTAGGAGTCTGCTCTTCCTGCCAAAACAGCCCATAGGCACTACAATTTCTTACTAAATTATTCAAACTTTGTTTAACTGTTTCCTCCTTTGGGGCATTTGCCATACTTCCAAGACTAAGCCTTAGGACAAAGACTTAATCAAGCACCATCTAAACTGAAAATTAATCACTGTTTTGTTATTGTTCAAGAGTGTCAATTCAACAATGACAAAAATGCTTGAGGCTGAAGAGGTCTGGTTTAGTTTTCATCCAAAATAAAAAACAGCTCTGTTACAAGGCAGGAAGACTCTATGGAGTTCGAGGTCAGACTGCCCTCAGGAGGGGGTTTAGGCAATGGAAAGGACTTCTGGGGCTGGTGATGCTGCTTCTTAATCTTCTTGACCTTGTGCTGGTGACTAGCAAAGCTCACTTTGTGAAAACTGGCCCATCAGGACATGACTGGCACCTCTTGCTATGTGCTTGTTACATTCTGATAAAAAGCTTAACGTACCTATATTGACTCAATCAGATAAAGCTGTGTACTTACATTTAGATTACAGTAATTGTCAGTATGAAATCCAGAACTTGGGATATATTTAAGTGGCTCTTAAGGGGCACCAGTTAGCCTTCCACTTGAAACCCCTCTGTCCCTGTGGATGCCACATTCTCAATCCACTGCTGCCATCAGCCTATCGCAGAACCTCTCCAGAAAGCAGCCTACAGAGCTGCCATCCCACACACCCCTATCCTTTGCTCCCTCATCTGACTTTCAGTGTCACCTTGTCACCACTGTGGAAAGTGAACTGCAGATTCCATGAAATACAAGTGTTCTAACCAACCTTGCGTGTGGGATGCTGCCTTAACTCTGGGGTTTTTTAGGGTCGAAGAAAGGAGTAAATGAAGGTTTTGCTCGTTTCAAATCCACAAAGTATTCATGCAAATCCAAACCTCTGACTTCCTCAGCTTCTCAAACAATGAGGTCTAGCAATTATGACTTTTGAATGGCAGATTATGCTCGAAAAAAAGATACACAGCGCAAGATTCTGTATGAATGTGTATGGTACAAGTAGAATTCAAACTTCTGGACAATTTGTAAACTGGCTTGTTTTAGAGAGAATGGTTAGACTTGCATAAATCCCTTTATTCTGAAATATCTAAAATCTTAAAATGGGTAAAATTAACATTTTTCTCTAAATACAAACCACAAAATTTTAACACATTAAAGAGAACAGATGATAGGTTTGCACCTTCTCAACTGTAGAATAAGCAAGTCATTTAATTCATAATGATGGCCCTGATAAAATTAATATCCCTCTTACTAATTGTGCACAATTTCATCCTGAGTTCCCTGTGCATCCAGTGCTGTACACAAAGCAGCGCACACACATCTGTCCACTAAAGTCACTGCTTTCCTGTGAGGTACAAAATATCACAATCTGAACGTTGATGTCGAGGAAACTGAGGCTAAAGTACATTAGGCAACTTACCCATAGTAAGAACTGAATTTGGAAGGTAAGAGAAAAGAAAAAAAGACATACAAACAAATGAAGAATCTTCCCATCCTTGTAAGTTGTGGGACAGAGACAGGGTCCTGGGCATGGAAAACTGGCAAATCAAAGGGTGCCAGAGCTACCGTATAATGGTCTACTCTTCCCCTGCTCTTCTGCCCTGTCTATCACAGAACAAATGTAAAGTTCAGGCAAAGGTAGAAAACAGTCTCCTATCTCCCCAGATCCCTGGCTGGGATGAAGAAAGTAACTCTTTCCACTATCCACCTAGCCAGGATTCCCTCATAATATCTACAGTCCTTTATACCCATCTCCACCACCACCTGATATTATAAGAATACAAGACAAAAATCAAGTACATAGAGTTGTTT
The DNA here is from genome assembly GCA_004025085.1 of Thryonomys swinderianus. Lineage (NCBI taxonomy): Eukaryota > Metazoa > Chordata > Mammalia > Rodentia > Thryonomyidae > Thryonomys > Thryonomys swinderianus. Next base: position 56,533 of record PVIC010003201.1, read on the forward strand.
ATTTCATGTCATTAATAAATTGGGGAGTTGAGATAGGTCAATTTTTTATCTGCCTATGAAGTTAAAGAGAGTAGGTTTATCTTTGACTCTGACACTATGTACATCATTAACACTTTTAAAACAATCTCTCACCCAATCTAGCTCCACATCCTGGAGACCCTCAGACCTCCTCAAGGCTAAGGCAGGAAAAGCATCAATGCCTGGCCTGATGCAACAGGCTCTCTGCAGGGCCCTGATCCTGCTCTTAGTCTCCTGCTGCTATTGTGATTCATTAGTGTCTATACAAAGTTCTGATGATCACCATTAAGGCTCAGCCTGACCAAGGCTTTCACAGGAAACCAACGCATTTTTATGCATGGCACCCTCTGGTCTGCATCTCCCATCACATGCGGGGGTTGTGGTGTTTTCATTTTAAGGAACCATGAGTCATTTTATAATCTTAATATCCAAACTCATCATTTTCAATATCCCATTATGCATCACTTTCTAATGGGCCACTAAGAATCTGTTTTCATGAGTTTGCCCAATATCCTATTATAGACCCAAATGCAGTATTCTCCAGTTTTTAAGAGAATCAGATATATGAAAGCACTTCCAATTATCCCCACCACTTGCCTTCCCTCAGCAAAAGCAGATAGGGATGTACACTTGGGCAGGTGGGCCCTGGGAGTTCCCAAGTCAGAGCCAAAGGGAAAAGCAAAACTATCTCCTAGGCTCAAGAACACAAAACCAAACTAGTCAGCCTCTCAAAGTCTCTTTCTTCTGCTTTTAAGCAGGTACAAATTTGAAAAATGTTTTTTCACTTACTGTCAACTGAAAAGAAAAATATTAATCTGAGTCAATCCAGTCTGAACAAGGGAGATACTTCATAAAATATCCCAGAAGTTCTAAGAAGACTGTCCATGATTATGTCATTGAGGTCCTTCCAACTCTTACATAGAAAGACAGTAACTGAATGAATTTTCAACACATGGACACGAGGTTGGTAACGTTTGTGTCATTATCACAGTTTTGCACAAAAAGCAACAAAGGTTCTGAGAAAAGTAATTCACCTGAGGTCACACAGAGAACTGGCAAGAAACCCAGCAAGGGAGGAGCCAGGCCTGCGATTCCAGATCTAGTTCTCTTTGCTTTCAACGCACAACCTCATGGTTTGTGCGATGCAGTAACAACAGTGAGCTTCAAGTGGCTTGACTGTAGAAGTCAAAAGAGGAACTGGAAAAGGGTCAGGGAATGACACGTGGGAGGATAAAGACTACTATGAAAATCTAAGCCCCTCTTAGTCCACAGATCTTGAAGAACAAAGGAGCTCAGACACCCGCAGGTCAGTTCAGAGTCCAGGTAACCATCTCCTGGGTGCAGCCCGAGCATTCTCTTTACAAAGGCCTGAGATCCCAAGGGCTGTCTTTGCACCATTTACATTTTGCCCTGGGGCTTCTCCAGAAATGCCGCTGCAACTCTCAGGCAGTTCATCTCTCTGTCTCTCCATGGTGCCTGACCATTTTTCTCAGTGCGTCACTCATAAGCTCTTTCTCTTTGGAGTTTTTAATCATTTTTTTAATCTTTCACCTAGCATTGAATATCTATAAAAGCAGGGATTTTGTGTACTTTCTTCACCACTCAGGATGTAGTTAGTCTAAGAGTAGCACCAATATGTGCAAGAATATTTGTTAAATAAATGCACATAATATAATGCATCTACCAAGATATTGCAGTATGTATTTTCATAGAAGCCTTTCATTCTCTAAGTGGCACCAGCTATTTTCTTCCAAACAAGATATGATACAGAATTCTCCCAAATGTAGTCAGTCATCAGCGTATAGAAATCCACAGGCAACGCTGAACCTCCCTTTTTTTCTTTGGTGAAGTCTCTTCCTCCCTCCCTCTCTTCTCTGTTTCCCTCTCTTTCTCAAATCCATCATCACATTAGTCACTTGTAAGAATCTCAAAATAGGTGAGGCGGTTTACTTGTTAAATTCCATTTCTGCCTTGATCCAAAGTATTTAATCTGTGTGAATTTATTGTTTAGATTTTACCCCATTCACCTAAAACATCCGGTCCAATTAAAATGGGACAGAAAGGAGAAAAGTACAAAGTCCACCGTAGGAACACGCACATTTACATCCTTGCCTGCAGCATTAAATCACTGGCTTGAGCTTTCAAGGAAGCTGGGGCTCCTACTGCAAGTTCCCTTTGTGCGGCCAACTGGACAAAATATAGATACAGACGCACTCAGCTAAGTAATTGGATTCACTACCTGGAATATTTAAACTGTTTTCAGACACTGGAAATTGGCTTAAGAAGATTAAAGAAAAATACCCTGGAGGATAACAGGCTATAATTTACTAGGTGGAAAAGCTTTTCAGCAACAAGAACGCCTCATGCTCTTATAATTCCCCTTGATTAAGAGACATATTAGTCAGTTAGACCTAAATTTCCTTTGATCCTGACAGTTCTTTGGGTTCATTATAGCAAGTTGTTCTTATCAAAAACCCTTGACTGGCACTCTGGACATAAAATTTATATCATAAAGTACATCACCAAATTTGCATGGATCAGCCAGATTTATGAATCTTAATATTTAAAAGGCAACTGGGGTAGAAAGGAGAGAGGTCTTTGGAAGTCTTCGGGTTTGACCAGCACGTGAAGCACTCCAGAACCCGGGGCTGGGTAAAGCTCTACCTTATCTTGAAAAGGGTGCAGGTAAATCGTGGGGAACTCTGGAGACCAGGGGGCTCGACTCTACCTAGCAGAAGGTACAGGTAAATTGTGGGGAAATGTCTTGAAGTGTCTGATTCAAACTGAAGAATCCGGTGAGCTCAGTTCTCAAACCTAGTCCTCCCCACCTATCTGCAGCCCACCTCGCCATCCTGGACCCTTCAAGGCCCCGACTGCTCCCTGGCCCTTCCCGGAAGTGTCCTACCCAGCCCTTCTCTGGGTCCCTCACTCGGGTGCCAGGCGCTAAAGTTTGGCATCCAAGACCACCTGTCGCTGGACCGCGGCGTCCTCTGTAGCGTGCCTCTGGCTAAAAAGCTGAGCAAGGGCTCTGAGGAACAGTTTGAGATTTGGGGGGCGGGTCATTTCTTCTAGAAATGGGGGGAAAGAGATGATCTTAAGGACGCGCTTGCAGGCAGAGGGGTTTGGTTCCTACCCGGAGCTTGGCAGCCGGTCCTAACTTCAAACTCCCCACTTTCCAAACTCTCACGGGACCTGTCCCCAGGCCAAGGCCACCCTCCTTCCCCAGTGCTCCGAGGGACCCAGGCCCCTCAGGAGGCGCCTTTCGGAGCGGGCGAGTCAATCCACTCCTCGCCCCTGAGGACCCCGCAGCGCGCGCGAAGCTCCTGCACTCCGCCACCCACCTCACCTCGGCAGACGCCAACCTGTGCGCCCCGGGGCGCCCCTGGCCGCCCCCCGCGCGCTCATTGTATAACGCGCCCCTCGCCCCACCCCCACGCGGCGCGCCGTCGGTGTCCGAGCCGGCACCCCGCGCCGGGCCGCCCGCTACTTACATCATCCCACTTGACGAATTTGGTGCCCTTCTTGAGGCCGTCGGACACGCTCACAGGCTTGAGTTGCAAGGCGTGCACTCCGGGCTGAGCCCCGGCCATCTGGGCTCATGGAGCTCGGGCGGCCCGGCGAGAGCGGCGAGGACTGGGCGCGGGGCGCGGACTCCTTTCTCCGCGCCGCGGCGCTGGCTCCGCTCCCCGCCGGCCTCCTCGGGGCTCGGCTCTCCCTCGGGCGGGCGCCGCTCAGCAGGCGGGGCGCGCGGGGGCGCAGCGCCGGGCCATTTCCCGGGCGGGACGCGGGGTCGGGCGCCCGCTGCGGATGCGGAGCCTCGGACGCTGAGGAGAAGCCGAGCCGGGCTTCCTCGGCCGCCAGCCGCCCCGGATCCTGCTCCTCCTCCGCCGCCGCCGCCGCCTCAAAGAGCACCATTCAGCACATCCTCCGTACACAGCAGCGGGAGTGACACACGCCGCCCCCTCCCCTCCCCCCTCCCTCCCTCCCTCCGCCCGCCCCTCTCCCGCCGCCGCGCGCGCTCTCCTTCCTCCCCCAGCTCCCGGCCCAACTTTGCGCGCTGGGTCAGGCGCCGGCGAGCGGGGACGCAGCGGCACCTCCCGGCTCGCGGGCCCCACTGCAGCCGCCGCCTGCTCCTCCCTGCGCCCTCTGACCATGCCCGTGCCCAGGGCGGGGGCGCGGGGTGCCCGGGCCCTGGGTCCTTGGGGTTTTCTGGCAAACTTGGGCCCAGGCCCAAGTGTCGCTCTGCATCCTATTCCGGCAGGAAAAGGGGACGCTGGGAGGAAACACAGAGGGAACCCACATCTTTCCATTGTGGCTGGAACTCTCCACCTTGCTCGTTTTTCTTTTTCTTTCTTTCTTTCTTTCTTTCTTTCTTTCTTTTTCTTTCTTTCTTTCTTTCTTTCTTTCTTTCTTCCTTTTTCTTTTTTTCTTTCTTTCCTTCTTTCTCTTCTCTCCTCCCTCTCTCTCTCTCCTTTCCTTCCTTTTTTTTTTTTAGGGGGGTTATTTATTAGGCTAGAAGAGAGCTGTCGAGAGGCTGGAGTGGGAGCTTGCTGGAAAAATCTCGCAGTTCCTGAAAGTTGGCAGCACACTGGTCTTGTAGCCTGACAAACAGTTGTGCTTTGGGGGATGAAAAAGCCCATCTTTAGGGAAGCAGAACTTTTATTTTCCAAGGAAAAAGGTCTCTCCACGTGTGTGTGTGTGTGTGTGTGTGTGTGTGTGTGTGTGTGTGTGAGAGAGAGAGAGAGAGAGAGAGAGACAGACAGACAGACAGACAGACAGACAGAGACAGAGACAGAGACAGAGAAACAGAGACACGGGCTGGAGATTTAGCTCAGTGGTTCTGGTGCCTGCCTAACAAGCACAAGGTCCTGAGTTTAATCCCCAGTAACCACTTAATACAATGCCAGTCATGGTCGCTCACACCTAATCCCAGCACTTGAGAAGCAGAGGCAGGATTGCTAGTTCAAGGCTACCCTCGGGTACGTAATGAGCTCAGTGCCAGCCTGAACTACAAAATGAGACCCTGTCTCAAAAAAAAAAGTAGAAAGATATATGCTGATAGGAAAGTTCCTGAGGGGCAGGGAGCAGTAGAGATCCCCATTGGGTACTTTGGGGAACCCCACTCTACAGAGGAGTTTTATAGAGTAGAAACAACAGGAGTACAATGTGGGCTACAGCCATGATCAACCAATAAAATTACAAGTATAATCACTTAGATCATGGTGGTCCATTTGGGAAATAAGTCACATAGATGTAAAGAGCAAAGATTTTCCTAGGAAGTGTTGGATCCAAAGGTCTCTGGTCACCCACTGGGGTGGCTGCTGTGTATCTAGACTTCATTAAGTCCAGTGTTTGTTCTCTGCAGAGGTCTGGTCACCTTGTAGCTATCTTGAGGCCCAGTTTCCAACCTATATGCCTCTGACCTCAACTATGGTGCGTTTCACTTTTGCCCTGACTCTCTCAAGGTCCTGGCCCTATCTGCCTGGCTATAATATCTCTGTTTAACTTAGGTGTCTATAATGAAACATTCAATATAGCATATATGTTTATATTTATGAAAATTCATAAAACTAAATACATTTTCTTATAATTAAATTATATGTCAGAAAGACTGATCTTAGAAAACAACAGTGAAGAAGAAAGATAAACATTACATTCTCTTAAATCTGCTCTCTTCTGTGCCCTCCATGGTCTCTTAAGGGGCAACATTTATAAACTCATTCAAATGATTACCAAATGTATAACAATGAAATTTGTCATTAAATGCTTCAGCACATTCAAAAACTGTGTATTGATCACTAGTTCTATGCTTAGCACTATTAGAATCATCATGGAGACCTGATGAATGAGATCCCTAACCTCTGCTCTATTTTGGAGGACTACAGCCTTTTCCGTGAGCCAGTTGCCACAAGGAATTTTGGTAAAGACTGAATCATTTCATTTTGATCAATGTCCCTAAATTGAAACCTGAATCTATTATATATAGTGCTAACCAGTAGCCTTGGTTTGCAAGTTATCCCACAGAAAGGAATGATCTCATACTGACCTTTAAGGATGCATCTATAGAATCCTGATTCCAGGGCTCTGGGCCTTCTCAGTTGTCCTTTCAGATCCTTCTAGATTGCTCTATTCACACATACCCCATTACTCTGTTATCCACTGGACAGACTGTTGGGCAGTCTGTCAGAAGGGTAAGACAGATCATGTCCGTACCCACTGTAAGTGGAATTTGGAAAGTTAGAAATGGGCTGTTAGCAAAATGAGAGGTAGATTGACTCATCACATCCCTTTTCTCTGTCCTCTGCTCAGCTCTGTATCCACACATTTTGCCTGTGGCCCTGTAACTACAATAAGAAACCCTGTATATTTTTCCCTGCACTGATATTGAACAATGGAGCTTGCTTAGACTAAAAAGGTGTGGGATGATGCAACAGGAAGAAAGACCTGAAATACATGTGGAGCTTGCATTCTTGGGTTTCTTGGGGCTTGCATTCTCAGACAGCCTATGATCAAGAAGACAAATGCAGCAGACTTAGCCAATTTGCAGCTGGGAGGCAAGTCCAAAGGAATCTATTTCAAATCTGCCCCTATTCCAGCCAACCTGCCAATGCATGAGCATAACAATAAGTGCTCATCTTTGAATGCTGCTGAGTCTGGGATCATTTGTTATGCACCATTATCGAGGCGATGAATGGGTGAGTTTTTCATCAGGCATTCTTTATCCTTCCCAACTGTTGCCATGAATGTGAATGTAAGAAAAGGACAGGAAAGCTGCAGAATGCTGAAGCGAGATTATCTTCAAAACAAACTCTAGCACGAGCTTCCTAGACAAGATGGTGCAGCTTGATGGAAGAGGGCTGCAGAAAACATCCTATCTTCTCGAATGAGACTTGAAGAGGCATGTTTCAACTCTCATTTTCCACACCTTTTGTGGGAGATATACGACAGGAATGGTTTTTAGGTATGGGGATTTTTGCCCAGCAAAGGAAACTGAAATACCATCCAAAATTACATGTGCTACATCTGTTATCCATCAAGTTCAGTGCTGTGCTTTCTGAAACAATAGGAAGGTCTGTGTTTCGTGAGAGCCCAGAACTGCTCTCCGGAATGTCAGCCTCAGGGAGTTGGCAGAGCTCACTTTTGCTGAGCACCCATGGTGGGCTAGGGCACCAAGCTAAGCCCTTTCTCAAAAAAAAATGTAACCTTCCTGTACATCAGCACTCTCTGCCTTCTTTGTCTTTTAAGCAAACCTGGATTTTGGTTAGCTATCAACTATGCTTAGGAAAGTGGGAATTTCCAGAGTATAAACTAGAACTGGTTTACACCAATTATAGCAATTCCATTCTGCTTTGTCTATATACTGCCTTAGAAGGTTCACAAGGGACCCAGAACTGACCAATGAGCTGGATGATTAGTAAAAATAGCTCCTCTTTCTCCTCTCCTCCCCTCCTTCCCCTTCTCTCCTCTTCTCCCCCCACCCCTTTTTTCCTCCCTCTCACCTTCCTTTCCTCCCTCCACCCTTCCCTCCACTTATGTAAAAGAGAAAGCTAAATACCAAGATGCAAAGAGACTTGTTCCTCCCAGGGATCTTAAGCCTTTGAACTATCTCAAGACTTTCTAATAAGTCCCTTAATGAATATCTTCATTGGCTGTCCTTAGTGCTGCTCTTAGCTGATTAGATGGATAAATTATTGCATCCTGCTTTCATTAATTATAAGACTTCCAGAAGTAAAATGACCTCAAGATCACACAACTAGGAACTGAGATTGAGCCCTGGGAACTCTGTAGAACCTTGACTCAGCTATCCTGCCAATCACGTCTAGAATTTACAGCATAGATCTGGGTAGTTTCTCCAAACTTTTAACCATAGTATACCACAAATATCCCCAACTCTCTGAGAAACCAGTATTGTAAGGGTTCATTTCCTCTCTTGTTTGAAGCCTACCACAGCAGAAATGACAAATGCTTGATTTGGATGACATACCTTTTAGCAATCAGCTCTGCCTATTACTAGCTCTGTGACCTTGGGAAAGCCTCTTACCTTTTGTGAAATGCAATATGCTAATATATCTAAATGGAAAACAATAGTAACAATGAAAGGTTATTATGCACCAAGAATTATTTTTAAGACTTTCATACTCTTAATGCACTAATCTTTTCATTAACTCTGTGAATCAACCTACTAGTATTATCTGTTTTTCATACATGAAAAAAAAAACTAAGTCACAGAAGTGTTAAATGATTGCCCCCAAATTTCCAGCCAGCAAATAAAAGAACCAAAATTGTAACTCCAGCAGTTTGGCCCTCTAACCTGCAAAATTTTTTTTTTTTTGAGACAGGTTCTCACTTTGTAGTTCAGGCTGGCTCTGAGCTCACTATGTAGCCCAGGCAAACCTTGAACTCAGCAATCCTCCTGTCTCTGCCTCCCGAGTGCTGGGATTACAGGCGTGAGCCACCACGCCCGGCGCTGTGGTATGTGGTATTGATTGTTGGTGGGCGTGAGTCTCCATGCCCAGCATTGTATGCGGTTACCGAGATCAAACTCAGGACCTTGCGCTTGTGAGGTAGGCGCCGGAACCTCCAAGCTAACCCTCCGGCCCCTAACCTGCAAATTTAACCACCATACTAAACTATCTAGAAGAGTGATTAAAGGGATCAAATAAAACCACATATGTAAGATAGTGCTAATCAGTAGTAGTTAAAACACTGATTATTATTCCAAAATTATGCCATGTTGCCTATCTGAGGCCTCAGATGACTCTTTCAGTCTTCAGAGATAGCACCCAAATTCTGTGGTCTGTGATTTAGCCAATTCCTTTCTGCCTGTGCTGTCTGTAAACTCAAATCATCTCCATTTTTGTCTCTCACTTTCTAAAATTGAGAGGCTGTTCTCCATCATGAATAAATGAGTTCTAATTGTGTCTAAGGATTAGGATTTCTCTATCTTTATTTAAATTGCAGAGAGATATGTAGAAAACCCACCCAGAAACAGCTTTATAATAAGGACATCTGGGTTACAAAAAATAGTCTCTGGTGCATTCAAACCTCCATGTGTCCTGTTCCCTGCTATTCCTGCCTGGCTGCCTTGTATGAAGATGATTATCACAGTGACCTTGGGAGATGTGTGACGGAGACATCAGAGCTTTTGTTAGCCTGAGCCCCTGAGGAAGGTCACTGATAACTTTCTCACTTGCCCAGTGCAGGTATGTAAATAAGGATTACATTTATAGAGTATTTGAGCCAAAAAATAAATGTCACTGACATGATTATCATTACATCTCTCATTAATAGAAGAGAGAATGTTTACATATCTCCAATGGTAAGTAAGGAAAGGGATCCTGCTGAAAATGCCACGATCTGACTCAGTGACTTCGGTTGCCTGTGAAATACTGAGACAGGCAGATCCCCAAAAGAAGACAACTTAAAATTACTACCAGCACATGGAAAAGAGCCATACTTTTCCTTCCCTGGAGACTCTTATTTGACTCTTTCTTAACAGCACAATATATTCCCCTAAATTCTATCAAACGAGAGAGAAAAAAAGCTTTCATTGTACTTTAGTTCTGTTACAAAGAGGTGATGTTTTTTCCTCTTGAAAAATGACCTTATATTCATTTAAGCTCTACTTTAGCCTCCATTTAAAACAAAGGCTTTCATGAAATCTGGCTGATTGCCTTAAACACAGTTTCAGAAAAGTATTTGGAATCTCAGATCCAAAAATGTTTAAGGGGAGACATTTTGGGCAGAATCTGTATTTCACAGGGTAAAAGCATATGTTAGGGCAGAATTGTGATGGAGAATATTTCCCTCACTCTGTCTCTCTCCCTTCCATCTCGGAGCCCTTAGATGTAGTGACAGAGAAGCACAAGGATCAAAATATAATCCTCATGAGTTACTTTCCCTTCCAAACAAGTATCTTCCCTGTTCTAAAAAATTACACCTCAGTGTACGCCTAATTCTTTCTTTCATCAAATCAAACTGGCAAATATTGGAGTTCCAGTGTTATGTATGGGTATAGGCAACAAAATCTGGAAGAGATTTCTATTCATATCTAATACTATGAAGGGTTTCACATTAAAAAAAAATCTTTCTGCCTTTTGGTTTGTTTTGAATAATAGTTCTCTGAGCTGAGATTAGATTCTACACATCTAAATCTTCTGTCCTACATAAAATTTTCAATCACAATTACTGATACAGTATCAGCTACAACATATGAGAAAACTTTCATTGAAATTCTTCCATGGATTTTGTTAACTTCCATAAGACTTTACTGCAGATTAGCACTTCTCTTTCTAATATCCTCTCATTTTATAATTGTCCCACTTTAGGGAGCAGAGGGCAAACTCTGACTGTTATCATTGTTAAATGATTCATTTCATTCTTTAAAGCTTAAAAAGGAAGTAGAGAAAAGCCACTTTCCCAAAAGGCTCTGTTAGAGACTTCTTGACGCCCTCCAGTGTCAGTTCTGCTACTGTCTGTTGGTAACAGGACTTCTCTTTAATTGGGGGTAGCAGTGTGCTCAGTGAACATTTTCCATTTCCTCCTTCCAGGTGCCCAAGATGCTCTCAGAATAGGTGAAGCTCTGGTCATGAGTTGATCTTCCAAAAGGAAGCTGGGGAAACACTAGTAAAGTGGAGAAATACAGTTCTCAACCATCATGTCTTCCTGGATTACCTAGACTTGGAATGAGCTAAGTGTGGCATCCTGGCACATACCTGTAAAACCAATACTCTGAGAGGCAAAAGGAGGAGGACAATAAGTTTCAGCTCCCCCAAGCAACTTGATTGAGATCTTGCCTGAAATTTTTTTTAAACTTTTAGTGAAAACCCACTGGTGCCAGGGATGGAACTCAGGACCTTGACCTTGAGAGGTAGGAGCAGGAACTACTGAGCTAAATTCTTGGGCCAAAAATCTAGCATTTTTCTTTTTTTTAATTCCAATACTAGGGACCAAACTCAGGAATTCATGCTTCTAAGGCAGACCCGGCACCACTGAGCTAAATTCCCAGCAAAATTCTGTAGTTTCAAAAAATGGTTCCAGGTTGTTTATGTAAAGGATTCAACTTTTGAGTCAATTGAACAGAAATAAATTTGAACATATGTAAATTGACTACGTAGAAATATTTTATACAAGTACATGCATTTCCCTATCATATGTTATCCTCATTGATACATATTTACTATCAGATATGTATATACAAATATGTACAAAGAGCAGGAAAGAGTAGCTAAACCAAGCAACAGATAGCATTTTTTTTTTTGAGTTGGTCTCGTTTTGTAGTTCAGGCTGGCCCTGAGCTCACTATGTAGCTCAGGCAAGCCGTGAACTCAGCAATCCTCCTGCTTCTGCCTCCTGAGTACTGGGATTACAGGCTTTAGCCACCAAACCCAGCATTTGTGGTATGTGGTACTGATTGCCTGCGGGCGTGAACCACCACACCCAGTATTGTATGTGGTTACTAGGGATTGGCTTGCTAGTCAGGCGCCAGAACAACTGAGCTAAATCTCCAGACCCAGGTGGCAATTAGTAGGTTACAAATAAAATAAGAAGTCCTAGAAAAGGGTTTACTCATAAATTATAAAAATAAATAATTTATATGAAAATGACCCTATTTTTTTGCTTCCAGAGAAAATAATAGAAGCTGCTTTAAAATCAAGTAATTGCTTATTTTTTATGGTCCTAGTTAAAGAAAAAATAATTTCAAACAAAGATAATGAAGAGAAACTTCTCCAACAACTTTTACCTTCTTATGTGGTCTGTATTGCCATTGTTTCCTCCACAGTAGAAGGTCTCCAATCATCCTACAACATAATTCCATTATATTTAATCTTAGCAGGTAAAGAAGACAATGCTAAACTCAATGTATTAAAAAGAAAATAATCTCTAGATATATGGCAGGGATGGATAAACATTTTGGGCAAGAATCAGAGGAAATGGTTCAGTCTTTGTAAACCATAATTGGCTTCTGGCACACCTACTCAGTTCTACTGTTGTAGACCAAAACCTACCATAGATAATATGTAAGTGAAAGATTATGTCCATGTCCCGATAATATTTTGTTTACAGTGAAAGTTGGAAAGCTGGATTTGGCTCATGAAATGTATTCTGCCAAGCTCTTACGGGGCTTGCAGAAAGAAATAACTTCAGAATGTCTTGAAACTTTCACTGTCTTCCTTAAAATAATGAAGCATTTATTACCTCATAAATGGGTAGTACCTTTATTTCTCTGTGGCAATAATACTTAAATTGATTTCATTAGTATACTATAAACATGTGAGCCTACATAATGCACCATGCCACAGCAGGACTTTTTTTTAACATACAAAGATAGGGAACTAACTGGACTAAGATAAGTGAATATAAAATTTAGGCCCTTAACAACTATGTAGAAACAAGAAAAACCTGGAAACAGCAAAATCACCAATAAAGAAAACTTAAAGGAAATCACCTTGTAATGTGTGTGTTCCCCAGAAAATAATGTCTGAGTTTTCAAAGTTAAATCTTCTCCAGAAACCCTTGAGAAATTCAATCATTAGAATTGCACTGCTCATTAGCATTATTTGCATCTTTGAAATACAAAATGGCACTAAGCCTATATGGGCAATAATCCAGCCCTCACTAAACTTGGTTACAACCCCTTTGGTTTTATTAAATCCTAGTATTTGTTCAAAGGTAGCAGTCCCTGAAACTATTGAGCTTCTATAATGTGACAAGCAGCCTATCGGTCTCTAGTATTAGACTACTCTTTCATGCTGTTGTGAGGTAGCACACAACACCTGGGTCTCTCCAAGTGTTTGGAAGGCAGTTGGATCATGGGAGCATTAAACTCATCACTAGATTCACTCACTAATGGGTTCAGCAACTCAGTGTGTTTTCAGGAGGTTGGATTTAGTTAAAGGTAATCACTGAGCACATGACTTAGAAAGACATAATCTCCCTCCTGAGCTCCCCCCTCATGTGAGCAGCTCTCCACAGCAAGGGCCCCTTTATCATGCTGTTTCTGCCTTTGAGCCAGCTGACTACAAGCTGCAGCCATGAGCCCAGATGAGCCTCTCCACTCCTTTAAATTGCAGGTATTGGGTAGAGTCCCAGCAACGAGGAAAGTGACTAAGACACACTCCAGCATTCAAAAGCTAAGGGTATGATAAGTGGGAAGCTGCCTATAACATTTAGCACAGAGCAACAGAGTTGGCAATGCTTGCCAGAGTTTGGGTCCAGCACAAACGTACTCTGACAGAAGGTACACTTCAGCCAGCAACCTGGGGATGGCTGAGTACACAGGGACAGAGGCACCTGTGCCCCCACTGGTGCTGCAGTCTGGTTAGTGATTCCCCAATGTGGCAGAGTCCTGCTTCCGACTCCTTAGGACCTAGTCCCTTACTGAGGGATAGCTTGACATTGAAGAGAATTCAACTATTTTTGGTCATACATGCAATAATTGTAGTACCCTGTAGATCAGTATCTTAAGCCACCTTTCCTGAGATGTTTATGTTTTACAAAATAGCTGAGGGTAACACCATGTAAGAGAGTGTGCTTTGATGGGCTGCTAAAGTTGGGCAAAAATCCATGTCTATGCCACACTGGATGGGCTAGCCACTCAGATTAGAATATATTTGTATATGCCATGGTGGATTATCAAGACTAAACTACAGGAAAAAAAAAAACCTAACATATCGCTTAATTTTTGTGCTCAGAGAACTAATCTGGCCTAATGTCTTCCCTTCTCTTCATCCCTGAATGTTGAGAGAATTGATTCTGTCCTCATAGCACAATGATTCGTGCTATTTGGAAAAGAGCTCCGTGTGATTACAAATTGCTAATGCTTGATATTTGAACCATTAAACATGATGACTACTTACATCATGATTTATCTGCTTGATATGTATTAGTTTTTGAGCCCACATTTAGTCAAAAGCTTCTATAAATTTTAACGAGACCAATTATTATCTTGTTCTCTTTTTAGAAACATACTGCTTTTTAGTAATAAAGTATGTCATTTATTTTTTATTCTGTTTTTCATTCTGGGGAAGAAGACAAAAGGAGAAAATTGGGCACTGCTTTGTTCTTGACTAGTCCTTGCTATGAAGTTGTTTAACATGTTTGAGACCTCAAGAATGTGTGTTAAAACCTATAAATAAAGTTTAGACAAAGTGCAACATTTACAGAAAAAAAAGTTTGCTTCCCATCTAGAAAATACTTGCTTAATGATGGTGCTGAGATGAGAATGTGTGTGAATGTGTTGATCTATATATGTGTCCATCATGTTTAAAAGCTCCCACAA
>PVIC010003202.1:0-64283 GCA_004025085.1 Thryonomys swinderianus
AGGCATTTATAGTTTCTGTTTATTTGAATGCCTCAATGCGCTAGCTGAAAGAATTCTTGCTGATTTGACTTAATCTCTAGAAATGTTTTAATGTCATAGCAGAGTGACCTCAATAGCACTAGTAAAACATTTTTAGGGCTGTGGGAGACACATTTTATGGAGACATTTGAGAACAGGAAAGGGTAAGGAGTAGAGCAATTTAGCTCTGGAACATTAATATGCTTAATAAAATAAGGATGATTGAGATGACAATGGAATCAAATTAAATCCATGATACAGGATCATGAGTAGAGGAATATGGCCTGTTCTGATTTTCTCCCATAGCATTACTTTCCAGGGTTGTTTCACTATTGAGAGCTCACACCCTGGACAGTAAGGTTTTTGTATCAGAGAGAAATATATAAAATGTGAAGTCAGGAGAAAGTAACAGAGAATAAAGGACTGATAATCTTACTGTTGCCAATAAAGTAAAATAAAATAGATCACCAATAGACTAAAACATCTAGGGCCAAAGGGCAGCTGCTTCAAAGCCAGTGCTAGTCCTGTCCCGTTCTTCCGCCCACGTCCTCGTGTCTAGGGTGCATGCTCCCCCTGTAGGATCCTGTTCTGTCTGTCTTCTCAAGGTCTTCCATGATGATCATTTTGATGAGGGAATAGTGCTAGAAAAGCTTAGAAAGTAATATGGACCAATCACAAAGACCACTAGACATTTTTCAGCAGGTGAGGAGACCTTGGAAGTAGGACTTAATTTTCATGACCAACAGCATGATCTCTGAGTACAACAGGTATTTTGAACATCAGATCTGTTCCGAAGGAGCAGGACACACCTTGTCCTTGAAATGAGTATTACTTACAAAGTCCTTTCCAAGGGTAAAAGTCTTAACTCTACCATGAACTCCTTGTACCGCTTTGGGCAAGTGCTTCACCTTTCTACAACTCTTCCAAGCCTGTGAAATAGTCTGCTTGTATCAAAGGACTGTTTTCAGTTATTGCTTAAATAAGATGATCCACAGGAAGTGGTTATTGCAGTGAGGATTACAGAAAATGTTCAATGAATGATCACATTAACATTTCATTATTTCATCATAAATTCCACACGTGTTGGATCCAGATCATGAACTATACAGTGGGCACATTATACAAAGTGTGTGCACAGTTTATTGCCTTTCTGTGAGGACCCACGCTCCTGCCTTTGAAGTGAGTAGTTACGGTAGAGAGACCCTGGGTGTGCTTTGCTCGTGCAATCTCCTGCTGCCCCCTCCGCTTCCAGGCTGGGGAGGAGACTGTTTCCTCCAGGAAGGATTTATATTCGTTTCTATCAGCACCAGTGCACTCACCACTCTGCTCCTCCTTTATATTAATTCTAGTCTTGAGGTTTCCCAGTTAATGGAAACTTACACACAAACCTGTGTGCAGACGGAAACTGTGGCTCACGATGTTCACACAGCACGATTCAGTCAACTCCGTTTGCTGAATTCTGTGAAGATGGGATTTAGTTTTTGTTGACTATTATATTAAGGGATGAACCTTGGAATTTAACCTAGTGTTACAGGCATTTCCTATTCGATATTTCATTTCAGATTGGTCATGAGCCGTATTGTCTCCCTATGCCTGATGCAACCATCCAAAGAGAACCTCACAGTGACAGGCATGAATGATCCGGGTAAAAACCAGCTTCAGGCTTGCGTAGCTTCCAGCCTTCCAATTCTAGATTCCTACTTTAACTCCTTTCCTTAACTTCATTTTTTTTTTTTTTTTTGAGACAGGGTCTCGCTTTGTAGTTCAGGCTGGCCCTCAGCCTACTAGGTAGCCCAGGCAAGCCTTGAACTCAGCAGTCCTCTTGTCTCTGCCTCCTGAGTGTTGGGATGACAGGCGTGAGCCACCACGCCCAGCACCTTAACTTCATTTTGAGCATTGAAGGGTAGTTCATTTTGTTATAAGTCAGCAAGATATAAAAAAAAAGGATATAGGCAATTAATGGAAGATTATATTTACTTCTAGAGGATTAACTTTCAGGCATGAGTCTGCTCTAAAAATGAGTTGGAGAATCTGGATTTTAACATTTTAAGTAGTTTGTGATTGCAAATGAATAACTATAGATAACACTGACAATATTAAATGAAATGCTTAGGTGATAAATATTGTGTGGCAGAAGAGAGGAAACACAAGAAATTAAATAGTCTCATTTTATATAGTAGTCAGTTAACAAAATATAAATAGTAAAACTTAAGACTTCAGTGTATCATACAAAATGTGCAAAGATCTAAAATATATTCTTTTGCATTCAATAAGTAGGAAAAAGGAGGAGCTGTTAAAGATAGTATATATGAAATTAAATTCTTTTATACTAAGTAGTTAATTCATGCCCTCTATAATTGAAATATTAGTACACTAATAGTAATGTCTTTAGTTATATGATATTAACTACTAGAAGGACAAATAATCGTGTGTAGCAAACATATGCAGCATTGGAATGAGTTGAGTAATGTTTTCCATTGAGGATTTTTACCTTACAGTTTCTTAGAATAACTTGTCTGTAAAATTATGCATGTATTTGTTCATTCTGCAGACATTTATTGTCTAAGGTATGTCAGGCACAAGGTAGGTAGCATGCATCCATCGAAAGTGAAGCATACAATCTTGACTTCATAGACGTTTCATTTTTGTATAGGGCTGTAAAATAATAGAACTCCGTTAAAAAGTAAATTATATAATACAGCGCATGGAGGGTAGAGTAGGGAAATAAGGAGGAAGTTAGATGTTCAAACCAGTTAAGGTTTTATGTAAGCAAATATGAAATGGCATTTGAGGAAAGGCCCAGAGTATGAAGTATCCATATATCAGGGGAAGGAGTGTGCCGGGCACATCGCTGGGATGCTCAAGAAACTGTGACGTCACTGTACGGGAACAGTCAGCCTGAGGGTTAGAAAATAACAGAGCTTGTAGAACATTTGAAGGACTTTGGGTTTCATCTCATGGAAACAGAAGTCCAACATTTTGTTTACATGACCACATGTCTGCAGTGCCTTATGATTACTTTTAGCCGAAGAGTTTGCACATGTATATGATGCATCTGAATTTGTTTTCCGTCTGGTAAACATCCCACCCCTATCTGCTCCCTCCGACTCTTGTTCTCCAACCACTTGGAATACTCTATTTCGATTTTTTCTCCTTCAATCTTTTCTTTTTTCATCCCTTTTACTCACCTCTCTTCCCTCTCCCTCCATTTCTTGTTCCTCTTCCAATTTTACTTCCAATTCATTATTTTTTATTATCCATCCTTTATTTTTCTCTTTATTTATAATTTGCATTTCTCATGGAGAAACATGAAATATATTCATGTATTTCATTTATGATATTTCATTAAACATTATTTCAAGATGCATCCACTTTCCTACAAATGACTCAGATTAATCTTTTTTTGTGAAAAGGTGTTAAATCTACATTTATCATGTATAAATCTACATTTCCTTTTTCCAGTCATTGGCTGATGAGAATATAAGCCACTTTCAAGATTTAGCTATTCTAAATTGTATTGCTATATGTCTGATTATATATGTATTGCTGTATTGATGACTAAAGCTCTTTCCAGAAGATACCTAGATGGAGAACAAATTTATCAAATGGAATTTCTAGTTTTAGCTTTTTGAGGTATCCCTACACTGATTTCCAGGGTGGTTGTAGTACATTACATTCCCATCCATGATGTATAAAGGTTCTTTTTCCCCCAGAGCCCTCCTACTATTTGTAATTATGGGATTTCTTGATAAAAGCCATTCTTTTGAGAGTAAGATGGAATCTTAGTAGAGTTAGTCCCTGACTTAATGAATATTCAAGTTGCAAAGTTCCACAGATTTAAATGGCATTTCAAACATTTTTAGACACTGAATAAATTGCAGGAGCAGATCACAGAGCTGCCAGAAAATGACACAATTGTGTGGTTGTGTGCTATACAGTATAGTTAAGGACCTACTGTATTTTTGGTGCATGGTTTTTATGATTAACATTGTATATTTGTGTCAGAAATGCAGTCCACTTTGTGAGTCTTAAGTAAGGAATCTGACTTATGAAACTTCTTTCAGAACTAAACTGGTTTGTAAGCCAAAGGCTTACCATATTGCTTTAATTTGCATTTCTTCAATGGCCAGATTAAATGTTTAACATTTTTTTCAGGTATGATATGAGACCTTTGTACTTCTGGGAAATGTATATACATATCAGTTGCCCATTTTTTGATCAGGTCATTTATGTAGGTGGTTCTATTATTATTTTCACTTCTCTGTGTAGTCTGGATAATAGTATTACTTTGTGGTACAACTTTGAGGTAAAGTTCAAAGCAACACTGTTTTTTCATTCTGAAGATGGTCTCTTCATTTTATTAGTTGTATCCTTTGCTGTGCTACATCGTTTTAATTTGACATGAGTCATTTATTGATTCTCAGTATTATTTCCTATGTTACTGGTATTCTGTTTAAAAAGTCCTTACCTATGCCCATGATTTCAAGAGTTTTACTTTTTTACCTTCCACCAGATCAAATGTTTACCTTTTAATGTGTAGATATTTGATTCTTTGGATTTGAGTTTAGCACATGTGAAAAGTATGTCTCTAGATTCAATCTTCTGCATATAGATGTCCAATTCTTCCCACCACTATTTATTAAAATTACCTTTCCTGTGGGGCGTAGTGGCTCACGCCTATAATCCCAGCACTCGGGAGGCAGAGACAGGAGGATTGCTGAGTTCGAAGCTTGCCTGGGCTACATAGTGAGCTGAGAGCCAGCTCGAACTACAAAGCGAGACCCTGTCTCAAAAAAAAAAAATTACCTTTCCTTCATTGTACATTTTTTGACCCCCTTGTGCCTGGGATTCTTTCTGCTTCCTCTATTCTGTTCTTTTGGGCCACCTATCTGTACCTTTGTAATGTCATTAAAAATCTGGGATTGTTATGTTTCCTGCTTTGCTGAAGTAAAGCTGCAATGTAGTTCTTCGGTGACTTAAACCTGAATAGTCAACTTCTTCTCTAAAATGAAACTTGATTAAACTCTTGTCTAGTAATAAGGAAATTGCTGGATGGGATTTATTCTCCAAGTCAACTCCTATGAGAAGAAATCACTCTCAGGGTAACACTCCACACTGAGGTTTTTTTGTTGCTGTTGTTTGTTTGTCTCTGGGTTTTTCTTTGTTTTATTTGTTGGTTTTTGTTTTGGGTGGGTTGCTTTTTGTTTTATGTCTGTTTTAGTTTACACCAGCTCCAGGCTTTTCTTGAGGCTGGCACTGCTGGTTGACTCAACATTTCTCCCCAAGGAAGCTGACACCCAGGGTTAACTCTTCTCTCGAGTTTCTTTGTCCTCACACAAGCCAGCCATCTGCTAATCACCTCTGGAGCCTTTTGGAGGTCAATCAGTCCTCCAGTTTGCAAGGGCTAAAAGAGACAAGAGAAGAAACTTACAAAGTACATGGAAGGGAGGGCTGGAAGGTTGGAAGTCAATGCTAGTGTAGGCAGAGACAAAGACCATCCAGGAGTGAGGAGTATTGAATGACCCTGAGGTGATCCTATGCATGAGGATATTATGTGATGTGGATGATGGGTGGGGCAAAACTTTCTTACAAAAGTATCTGATAGGAGATACCAGGCTCGTGAAGACTTTTTCCTTCTCTCTTTACCTTTTTTTTTTTTTTTTTACTACTACTCAGTTATCAAGAAACCAGGATGCTTCAGCTGATGTAATCTTGTCTTAAGGCTTCACTGTAACACAGGAGCATTGAGGCCTCAACTATGACTGGAGGCATATGGAGTTATGTTTCCACATGCCATAACCAGCTTCCAGGGAAGTAAACATTAAGCTTTAGACAGGCCCTACCCACAACTTACTTATGCCATGACTTTACCCCCAAATTGTATAGCATGGCTCTCCATGAGAACCCCACGCTGAGGGGAGCCAAGGTGCAGGGCCTGGTGGGAGCCAGCCATTGGACACCTGGATCCATAGCCCAGGCCAAGGTGTCCTCATGTGGCACCAATTTTGTTTTGCTGAATGTTGTCTCAACAAATCCAAGGAGAAGCAGATAGTTTAGTTAAAGGTCATTGTTTCTATAAACATAAAAAGCACAGTATCTTAAACTTTGGTGACATAGAAAAGGCTGTTGGATTCTGAAAATATTTTCAATGTAGAGATAAGAGTTTCAAGTAAATTGTTATAGGCTTTTTAGAGAGAAAAACACAGTTAAAGATGATGTCAAGAGTTTTGGCCTTGTAAAGCAGAAGGATATAATTGTTATCAACCTGTATGGGAAGGCAGTAGGAAGAAAAGGTTTAGAAGAAAAAACAGGATTCAAGTTTTTGAATATACTAGTTTCAAAATGTCTATTAGATATCACTTTAATGTTCTTAACTGGGAAGTTGAATGAATGAATTTGTTGGAGTTAGAAAAGGAAAACTATGAGTGAGAAATTTTAAGAGTTGTTGGTTATATAAATGGTTCAAAATTCATGAGCACAGATGAGATGACCTATTCATAAAGTATAAATAAAGATAATGGGAAAGAAAATTTATTCTTGATACACTCTGATTATGTTAACTTCTTGGATAGTATAGGTGATAAGGAACAGGGTGGGATGTAGAGGGTTTGTATATGTTTTTTTTTTTTTGCCAATATGGTATGAAAATGAGAGTGATGAAAGTAAATTTAAAGTATGAATATAAGTACAGTATTGACTAATGAGCTTTAATCTGGTGAAGAAAAGAAACCAGAGGTAAGTAATGTGAGTAAAAGGGTGATTAGCTCTATGGATTAAAAATCTATTAATTAATCTATTAATAAATTAATAATTAATTATAATAATTATTAGTTAATTATAATAATTATTAATTAATTAATCTGTTGATAAAATCTATTATTTAAAATCTATGGATTAAAAAGATGGCAGGACCATCTTTTTAATATTGGAAAATCATCATTGGCAAGAGTCTCTCAGTCCCTTCTGTGTCACTGTCACAATATATATGTTGCTTGGTAATATATGAACAAAAATTTGTTTATCTTATAATTTTAGTAGCTGGGAAGGCCAAGGACAATCAAAGAGATAGTATTATTATCTGGTCAGGGCTCCCCAACTATGTTACTCTAGGAGAGATCAGCTGAAGAAGTGGGGAAATGCAAAGGAGACTGGTTTCGTGTTTTCATGCTCTGTGAGTACCTATTCTGGCAGGAATGGAACCAGTCACTGGAGATCTAACCCACTCCCACTGTAGGAACATTCATCCCTTCTAAACTGCCCCGTCTCCTCCTACTGGACACAACTCTTCAAAGGTTTCCCACTTTTCAATACAATGACATTGGAGACCAAGCTTCAGCTTGAGTTTTTTGCTAAGGACAGACCACATCCAAAGCATGAGAAAATGCTTGCTCGCAGAGTTTGAAGGGATGGGCAGATGGCTGCATGCAATTAAAACATAATTACACAATCTTTATGACAGTGGTGTCAAAAATGTATATAATCTTTCTTAGCGTAAAATATAGAAAAAGTTACCACTGACAAAACAATGTCAGTTAAACTAATTATAGAAAGCTTTGATATCCTACTTGATATATTCCATTCAAGTTTTTATTATTTAACTATTTAAATTGTATTTAGAATAAAACAAGTTCTAAAACTTTTAGAATGGGAATTATCTGTAAGAATATAATATTTTCTTTTAAATTTAATTATTAATGACATTAAGTACAGAATATTTGTATATTTACATGCTAATGATAGTAGAAGAAAATATCACTAGAACTGATCACTTAATTCATGGTGTGAAGCTGAAAATAAGAAAGTTAGTGATTAAATTAGTTTCAACAAAAACTTATAGGAATGACTTGGGTATATTCTAAGAAGAGAAGAAATTCAAAGATGTGGAATGGATTTTGTTTTTTTCATAGCCATATAGTTAGGTTATTATTTAAAAGCCTGATAGTAACATATTTCAAAATGATGGTGTTGGGCCACAGATTTAGCTCAGTGTTTCCAGTCCCTGCCTCGCAAGTGCAAGGCCCTGAGTTCAAGCCCGGTAACCACATACAATGTCGGGCGTGGTGACCCATGCTCACCAGCAATCAATACCACATACCACAGTGCCAGATGTGGTGGCTCACGCCTGTAACCCCAGCACTCAGGAGGCAGAGGCAGGAGGATTGCTGAGTTCAAGGCTTGCCTGGGCTACATAGTGAGCTCAGGGCCAGCCTGAACTCACTGTCTCAAAAAAAGAAAAAAATGATGGTGTGCAAGTGATGTATTAGCTCAAATCCCAAAGATACATAGTGCCTAAAACCCTAAGAGTTATGGAAACAGTAGCTATTTCCATTAGTGCTCAACCCTGTGGCTATAAAACCTGCCTTATATTAATTGTTTATAATGCCTTGGATGATCTGTTTGGCCAGTGCTGTATTTGCTACTTTGTTGCCATTCACGCTCATGTTAATCAAAGTATAGGGATGTAAGGAACAGGGAAAGGGGACATAACTAGAAACTCTGCAATTAAGTTCTGGTCTCCTATGAGCACAACAACATAAGTCAAATTAATAAATAGACAGAAATGAGACTTAAATAAATAGAAAGGAATGATCCATGCTACTCTGGGCAGCAGCGAAAAAATACCCAAGCTTGCCACGCTTTTATTCAGTACATGGGGAGTAAATAATGTAATGGGTCACTCAGAGGCCAGCATGTAACAGGTGTCTCAGAGGACAGTAGTTTTGGTACATCTGGAGTAACAAATGTAACAGGTCACTCAGAGGACAGCAGGTTCACACAGCCTAGAACAATGAGGTGTTATGTAGATGAAGGTCTTGGTGTAGCTCAGCCCTGGAGAATCACAGCCTATGGGACTATTGGGATCACTGCAGTTACAGGAGGTGAAAATAGAGTCAAGTCCTAAGGTCCAGATATGTCATAGCTGACCTGCAGGCAGAAAAGTTAGGCCTAATCTAATCATAGTTTTTATTATGTTAAGTATTTTTCCCCAAATTGTATAGGATTGCTCCTGACATAGGAACAGTGACCTCACAAGGTAATGGACATTCATTTTATAGTAATAAAAATATATGTTCAATTTTACTTTTGGTGGTACAGAGGGGTAGAGTAGATAAAGTAGATAATTTTTTAAATTTTATGGGAATGTTAACATTTAATTCATTCCTGTAAAGGGAGAAGTAATTGTCACTATTTCTAAAATATGTTTATATATTTATACTATTTAATTTTAAACACAAATTCAATCTATTTTAACTCCTGACATTATTATTATTATTATGTATCTATTTGAACTCTGATTTTTCTAAGAAAAGAACATCAAGTTCTACTTTGCAATTGGAGGAAAAAGTTTGATAAATATAAAAAATTTGCAATTTTATATATTTTACCTTGTAAAGTCACTACTACAAGACCAGTCAAGCGAAATGAAGGTAAATGCAAAGCAAAATATACAGCTCATCTCAAATAAGTATTTACCTTAGAGTTAATGAGCCAGTTCTTATATATTTAATAAGGTAACTGGTGCATGTTATTAAGTCAGATTGCTTATTTAAAATCTCTTTTAGAAGATTTAATTTTGTTTGGTTAACTTATTTAATAACAAATGCAATAAGTACTTAATTGCATTCCTATTAATGCATTGTTGTTTCTAAACATGCAAGAGTTTCAGTGAGCATTTCTCAAGGTTTAGAGAAAGAATATTGCACTGATGAGTATAAATGCTTTGTTAACTCCTTTACTGCTAAGAGTAGGTGAAAAGTAGTACAAATTGTGTGACATGAGTTGTTATTTGAAAATAAATGATCATGGTTTGGAAATCAATAGCTTTCTAGAGATGTCTCACTTCTGCATTTAATTCCTGTGCTGCACCCCAGATGTTAGATTTAACTTCCTGCTTTTCATTCTCCACAAAAGAAATCTTACCAGACATAAGCAATTGCTTTCCCTTGGTGTGACAGTGAATACAGAAGTCTGAAGGTTTTGTCTGTGTTACTTTCTAAAGATGAGTAACATAAAGCTATGAATGTGTGTCAGTCAAACAAAATGGATGCTTTGGAGAAACCATAGCCAGACTATATAATTCATAAATAAGCTGAGTTTGGAAGTTCTTTGCTAATTCACTATTCAAAACTTTGGAGTAGTACTCCACTGTGTGTAAATATTATGTTTTCTTTACCCATTCATCTTTTGATGGACATGCAAGGCACTTCAAAGATGTAGCTAGTATGAATTACGCTGCTACTCACGTTTATGTGTTACTGTAATATGATGGCTTTAAGTCTGTGGGGAAGACACTTTGAAGGGGAACAACTGGGGTGTATATTCTTTCTATTTTTAGTTTTTGAGGAATCACCATACTGATTTCCATAGTGGTTGTACTGGTTTATATTCCCACAAACAATATAGGATTACCTTTTTATCCATAGTCTTGCCAGCAATTGTTATAATTTGATTTCTTAATAATGACATGCCTGCCAGGCATGGTGGCTCATGCCTATAATCCCAACACTCGGGAGGCAGAGACAGGATTGCTGAGTTCGAGGCTTGCCTGGGCTACATAGTGAGCTCAAGGCCAGCCTGAACTACAAAGCGAGACCCTGCCTCAAAAAAAAAAAATAATAATAATAACCCATGCCTTCTGGAATAAGATAGAATCTAAAGTTTGTTTTACTTTGTATTTCTCTAATGGCTAAAGATATTGGAACATTTTTTCATGTATTTATTAGACATTAATATTTCACAGAAGTGTGTTTTCATTTCTGTTTCCCATTTTTGATTGATTCTTTTAATGGGTCTAATTTCTTCTGAGTTCATCATACATACATACATATATATATATATACACATATATATGTAGTTCATCATATATATGAGTTCATCATACACACATATATACATCATACATATACATATATATACATATATATATGTAGTTCATCATATATATGAGTTCATCATACATATACACAATGTATATACACTATATACATACAATACATATGATATGTATATACTATGTATATATATGTAATATACATATATATTCTAGATATTAGTCCTCTGTCCAAGATATAGCTGGCAAATATATTTTCCTGTTAAGTAAGTTGTCCCTTCATGCTGTTGGTTATCCTAGGAAAATGGATGTGCCTTGAGACCATAATGTGAAGTAAAATAAATTCAGGCACCCAAGTTTAAATACTGCATGTGTTTTCTTATAAGAAACTCAAAATATAAGGATAAAAATAAAAGATAATTAATAGGACATAGGGAGACTGATTTTTTGCAAAAGGTAAGAAAGATCAGAAGTTGGGACAGGGGAGAGGGTAAGGAGGTAATAGGGCTGAAAAAAGAATTAAGTGATGTGTGAATGCACCCACTGTCTTCTAGAGATGTAGTCATTATGTACTGCAGATATGTGCTAAAAAATAAAACTAATAAAAATCCAAAACAAAAGCTTTTGGGAAGCATTTTTCTTACCATGGAAATAATGGAAAGATTTAGTTCCCTAGTTAGTCTGAATATAGAATTAATGTCTATTGTACTGAAACCAATTTAAAGAAGCATATTTTACCAAAAGGAGGCTGTTATGACTTAGACTTCTTGTGTCTCCCACAGGCTTCATGGATTTGCCAGGGGAGCCACACTTGGTAGGTTAGGTCAATGATGAATTCATAGCTAACTTTATAGTAAGAGATGGGGCCAGGTTCGAAGTGGATCACTGAACCAAGACCTGGAAGGGATACAATAAAACTTTGGATTGAGAGTTACTTGTCTTGTTCTGCAAGATGAAAAGACATTTCTAAAAAATTTAAGTAGATAAACTAGTAATGTCTTGTGGCAATACAAGTAGTGTACAATGTCAAATATCACATGATCACAGCTAGCCAATGTTTTTTTCTCTCTCGCTCTTCCTGTGGGATTCTGGGTGATCGTCTCCCAACAGCAAGAGGTTATCTAGGAAATCTCCACAGAGGAGGAAAACAATCTAGAGTCCCTCACTTCAAACAAGCTTAGGGAGATGTATAAAATATGGCAAATAGTGTAAAATTTTGTAGAGAAGCACTATCCAATAAGGCTTAGCAGCATGAGCAGTAATTTATTTAAGTACAATACAATGTCACCTTTCCATGAAACCATCAGAAGGAGATGAAATCAAATTCCACTAGATGGGTTCCTTGTTAGTTGCACAAAAGAAAACAATTCCATGGAGCCAATAGAGAGCAGTCATTGTGTTAGTGATAGCAAATTATCCTCCACAATAACCCTCCTGTGTCTTGCCACCATCACAGCAGCCATGAAGGTTTTCAAAATAAGTAAAAGTTAATTTATTTTTCTCATAGTCTGCATTTTCTTCATTATATTGAAGTATTGCAGTCATTTTTGCATGAATATTTTTGTGCTTAGGAACAAGTCATTCAATGCTATTGTCTCTCGTGGAGTATCCACTTTGTTATATGGTGCTTTGAATTACAAACATGTATCTAGAATGAGCTATGCTTGCAAACCAAGGCTTTACTGGATTTCCCTACATGGTTGCTCCCTTTTTTCCTGTATTTCCAGGACGCGTTGACATGAGCAACTTTCTTTCACCCAGGTCCTTAGATTATCCATTTATGCCTTGGAGCTAGCCTCTAAGGACGGTAGCCATGAGGCGAAGTAAAATTCGCCTTCTTCAACTTGTGGCTGTTGGGTGTTGTGTCTCATCGGTGGGAAAGTGACCGAGATGAACGCCCTAGGGACACAGTGTACTCTGTATGTACAGAAAGCTAGGTGAAAGGATGATGAGTGGTTTTGCCACAGGGAAATGACAAATGACAAGGAAAATATGGGTTCCCACGTGTGAATCAGACAATGTATACACGTATCAAATATTATGTCATACTTACATATAACAAGAAAGTTAATGACATTCAAAAATACTACTTTTAGAGGTCAGGGGACCTGACCTCTATTGAGTTTTGGTACATGTGTTACCAGAGCAAGTGCTATTGAGTTTTAAATTAATTCAATAAGTAACTGGTGTTTTGCAAGTGAAAATAGGAAATATTAAGCTAAATTTTCATTATGAAAATAATGTATTTGTGAAACATTGAATTTATGAAGTTGCCTATGTGATTTGTGTGTCTCTCTATTTCACATGTTATCCATGCTGAGTTGCAAAACCCAATGTGATTTACTATCAGTCATTGCCAAAAAGTTTGAAAATAATTGCA
Source organism: Thryonomys swinderianus (assembly GCA_004025085.1). Taxonomy (NCBI): domain Eukaryota; kingdom Metazoa; phylum Chordata; class Mammalia; order Rodentia; family Thryonomyidae; genus Thryonomys; species Thryonomys swinderianus. The sequence goes on from PVIC010003202.1 coordinate 13,230, forward strand.
TTTAGCATTCTATAAAAGCCAGTGACTATATCTGACTATACTGTTTACCTGACATAGTTCCAAAACATGCTGCCTATCAACCTATTTTTAAACATTTGAGTTATGGCTTTGCTAGATAAGCCAAAAAATCTTGGAGTTGCATTCCAAAAAAATAAAAATAATAATAGTCAACAAAATTACTTCTGTACATGTTTCTAAAGAGTTGTTATTTTGTTCTGTGGTAAGAAAATAGCAATGGTAAGGGGGTTCAAATAAATGAGTACAATTTAATTTATTAATCTTTTGTGAAGAATTAAAGAAGTATTTTTGGTTTAGGGGTTGCTTAGGTGAATGAATCTGCCTGGAGGTGACTGTTTAGATGGCGTTCCTGTACGTTCAAGAGCTCACATGGGGAATACTCATGCACTGAGACAGTTTTCAATCACATGGAGTGTATGCAAGAGAAAGGGATAATTATCAACTTCTTACTTCTCCATCAACCATGAAAACATAGATAAAAACTAAAACTTGAAGATGGTGCTGAAAAAGACAAATACAAAAGACATTTCAGGTATTTTTTGATAATAGGTTACTAAATGAAACATGGGCAGAGAATAAATACTTTTAAAGGTATTTGATAGGAGATGAGTGTAAATTTTATTTCCTTAGTCTCAGTTTTACTTAGAAAACATAAGTCTTGTATTAGAAAAAGGACATAAGAGATGGAAAAGTCATGTCAGACTATGAAAAGATGAAACTGGGTAGCAAACACTGAGAAGAGAAAACCAGCAGCCACAAAGATTGACTTTTGTACCTGAAATACATCCAAACTTTAAGCTTGAAAGCCCTTAATAATGAGCTATGGGATTTTATCTGGATAATAAGCCAAAAGTAGTATTCTGCTCACTGATTATTAGAAAGGCTGCAGTAATAGGATTGAGTTTAAATTTTGAAACATAATGCTAAATGGTTGTATTCAGAAATGCCCCAAATAACCCAGATGCAGAGAAACCACAGCAAATGTTCTGTCTGTGCTGCTGCCAGAAGTTAGACTGTGTTCTTGCTACTGTTTTGATTGATAAAACTTTAGCTTTTTTAAATTGTATGTTTTGCAGTGCATGAAGCTTATAGTCTTCTTGGGTAGTGTGCACATGTGCATAATATAACTTCTTTCTTTTCTAAATCCCCTTTGCTTCCCATTGTACTTCCATCCTATTCTAAATCCCTTTCCCCCCAGTTATTCTATTTTACATTATTAATCTCAGTTTATGTTTATCACATATAACATACACATTCACCGAGGGTATTAGGTTCTTATATATGGGATATCTTCATTTTAGATATTTCCCCTTCCCCACCCCTCTTTCCTTACCCTGCCTCCCTTGGACACTTCCTTTTTGCCAAAGATACATTGTCCTGTATCCTTTTATTCATCTTTTTTTTTTTTTGAGACAGGGTCTCGCTTTGTAGTTCAGGCTGGCCCTGAGCTCACTATGTAGTTCAGGCAAGCCTCGAACTCAGCAATCCTCCTGCCTCTGCCTCCCGAGTGCTGGGATTACAGGCGTGAACCACCACTCCCGGCTCTTTTATTCATTTTTTATTATGTTTCTTTTTTGTTTTTACTTTAATGAAATGAGAGGTACCACATAGTCTTTAGACTTTATACCTCAGATTTATTTCACTCGAGTTATATTTCCCAGGTGCATTCATTTTCCCACAGATATCTCAGATTTTTTTCACTTTTATAGCCAAGTAGTATTCCCTTATCTATATATTCACATTTTATTTGTCCAAGCCTCTATTGATAATTAGACAAGCGACTTCCAGGTTTTACTTAATTTGCATTGTGCTGCTGTAAACATGGGGATATATCTCTGTAATGTGAGGTTTTAAGCTCTTTGGGGAAGATTCCTCGAAGGAAACTAGCTGGGTCATGTGGAATTTGTAATTTAAGTTCAGTGAGGGATCCCTGTTATGATTTCCATAATAGTTTTACTAGTTTAAATATCCATTAGCAATGCTGGATTTTCTTTTTCATCACAGCATTGACGTCATCTGGATAAAAAGTGGCTTGATGATTGCCATTGTTTCTGATGTAAGATAGAATTTTGCCCATTGGTACTTGTTCTTTTATGAAGTGTCTGTTCATTTCACTTCATAGGAATTTCATAGCAACTCCACCTGAAAAACTAATGCTTTCCACACAAATATACAGTTCTGGCACAAGGCAAACATGCCATAGATCTCAGGTTTCCTTATCTCTAGTCTTTCTGAACCCAAACTTCATATGCACATGAAGTTGGTGGCGCCTCAATCACCTGCTTCTGCCTCGTTGCATGTTGACTGGAAAGGGGAATTTCTGGGGTACTTGTTTGGACGAGTGGACTCGTCAGTCTAAAGTTCCACACCAATCCACGAATCTGAATGATGTAGGGAAATTGAAAACATGACTCAGCATAAAAGGATTTTGTCAGGTGCTACTGCTGCTTGGAAAATCTTCTTCAGAGATGGCCAGCTCTGGGAATGAAAACTCAGGTTCAGTGTTTTTTCTGGAGAACAGCTTTCTTAAATTACCTGACATAAAGCCATCTCCATCCAAACTCGCTGCTGCTTTATCAGAAGCTATCTCATTGGAGAACCTCGGCAGCATTGAAGTGTTTAGTCTGCTTCTCACACTTTTCTTCCTCCCTTTCCTACCTCATTCTTCTCTCCCTCTCTCCTGTCTCTTCTTCCGTTCTCCTATGTATGTATTTCTCCAATGAAAGCAATAGTGCAAAGATAAGGTTCTTCTGGCCTTGTATATCATCTCCACTGCTATCTCCAGAGCAGGGCGTGATAGCCCAATACAGCGACAGATGCTTGAGGGAGTCTTAGGACAGAGAGTGATGGAAAAATCACTGGGCAGACAGAGATCACAAGGAAAGGTCTGTAGAGCTGTCTCCATTGTAGCACAGAAGAGAAAAGTTAGTGGGTGCAAATGGAAAGGATTACTTGCAATCAGTCTCTTCCCTGCCCTGTATCTTGGTCTCCACATGTATAGATGTGTGACTCACTGAGGATCTGTTATTTAAGGTTGGTTCCCACGTGGTCAGGGTACGGTAATGAAAGACGACAGAGAAAGCTTGATCTTATGCCAACACCCTGCCTCCCTGCTTATTTTTCACTCACTGTAGATTCAACAGAGAATTGTTTAGTTGGTGGCAGGAACAGGGAATATTGAATTATATGTTTTCCTTGTCTCTGTGTTTTCAATCTCATGGGCTCCCACATTCAGAAAAGAAATGAGCCTCCAAATTCTCACCACCAGTATTTGTCTGGCCACGTTCTCCTGCACATTGATGCATCTGTTGATATTGACCAACCCAGCTTGGCAGGATATCCAGCATAGGCTCAGAGCCCTAGTGCCAGCTTGTCTGTGTTCAAGTAGTTTCCATCTTTTCGCACGTGAGTTAGAAAAAGAAATTGAAAACAATGGTCTCATCAAATTTAAGTGAGTTAATGTAAATAAAGTAAGTCAGGTAAGTTACTGTAATCCTGGAGTTCTTGCCTGGCAAGAAATAAGCAATATGAACGCATTTCCTAGTATGAGTAATTGCCATGGATTTCTGGTATGTTTAAGACTTATCTGTGGCCTCAACCTTACTTACTTACTTGACTAATGAACCCCTGTTGGCATATCTTTTGGTTCCCTTCATTGAACAGTTCCCTTTGTAGAAGCCAAGAAAAGATCAGGAAGTAGATTTACTAAAACAACCAAGAAGCTCTACCAAGAATAATCTATTTGCTACTTGGTTATTGTCTTTTTTTTTGTCTTCTGTGAGAGAAAATGGAAAATCTTCATCAAACGTCCCAAGTCACATTCAGTTATTTTATTTCCACCAAGAAATGGAACTTGCGCAGCACAGATAAGGTGGATCGATTCAACCCATATTTTAAGACACAAAGTAAAGCTACCTTTTCACTTGTGCAATACAGATGGTTACAAAACGTGCAAGTTATATGGCATAAATATATAATTAGCACCCCCTAAGCCATCCCCACTGCGTTTCCTCCCCTGTTGCAGAGAGCCAAAGTCATAGTCATGAGAAAGCAAAGTTGATTTGATTTTGTTTTGTTTTGTTTTGTTTTGATTTTTTGAGACAGGGTCTCCCTTTGTAGTTCAGGCTGGCCCTGAGCTCACTGTGTAGCCCAGGCAAGCCTCGAACTCAGCAATCCTCCTGCCTCTGCCTCCAGAGTGCTGGGATTATAGGTGTGAGGCACCATGCCCGGCAAAATTGATTTGATTTTTGAGAAGATAGTCCATGGAGTGTTTCATAGATTAAAGGTGTGTATGTTTGGTTGTATGTGCTTTATGTGATGTCTGCTTTTTTCAACAGCGTTTATCCTCATGGGGGCAAGAGTAACAGTGACAGATTACATACATGCACATAGTCTGATGTAGACATTTTCTTCCCACAGAAAAAGACCTAGAAAACAGATAAAGAGACACAGGACAAGTTGCCATGTGAAACTATTTAACTACTTTGACATTCTAATTTTAGTATTCTGTAAACATATTTTTAACATTTCTTGTTGAAAATAACTCCAGTTTTTCTTATTAAACATAAGGCAAAAATTGTTTCCCTTAATATGGCACAAAAATGCTATTTATTAATTTTTTTTCTAGGCATTGTATATTGCAACTGAACACCTGTGACTGGGCCCCCACTGACCTTGCAAGTGAGTTGTAAATGTGGAATTACTGGCCACACATACAGAGTAGCAGTTCCTCTTTTACTGCTGCTCAGACATTACTCTTTCTTAGCAGTAACTTACTACCAGAAAGCTCTAACTCTAACATGAATAACAACAGCAGCATATAGCCTATTTATTTTCCCATCATCTTTTTCGATTTAAAAAGTGTCTACTTTGCTTAGCCCAAGTTATTTCAATGATAAGAAAGTAGTCTGGCATAGTAATAAAACAACTGGAAAGCCCTTTGAGTGTACTTGGAGTAGATGTTTTCCAACACAGTTTCTAATATAAATCTAGCACATTTGTTTTGGGGATGTATGAAAGTCCGTAAAGTATAAATAAAGATTTCAAGGACTCCTAGACAAACTCACACATGAGGAACATTTTTCCTGCATACCAGAAGATAGTGTTTCAGTCTGACATCAAAGACAAGAATGCCACTTAAAGAACCAATTCATAGCTAACAAGAAGCTACTACTTATCATTTTTCTTCTAAAAATAAATTTCAAAAAGTAAATATCAATACTGCCAATTTAGGATGAAACACAATCATTAAAAGTATACCATTGTTTTAGCTCATGCATGCGGAAGAGCAGATTCTATTAAACATGGAAAGATTTGCTAACGAACACAGTACTTCTCGGGACACACGGATGGTGGTCACACGATGGTGTGAAAGTGAGTGGATGTCCAGGGACAGGAAACGTGGGCGAGAACAAGCGAATGGGAGGCCTCAGCTGGAGAGCCATCCCAGGAAGCTGTTTAATATATTGACTGGCCATTCTGCACCATCTGTTGAGCTCTATACTAGAAAAACAATCCCATTCAGAACTCCACTTTTGTGAGTCAGGAATGAAAGATGTCCCTTGACAGGACCATTTAACACAACTCATTGAACAGCACAACCATCAGAAAGACGGAAGGATCTCTCTTGACCATTCCACACCACATTAATTTACAAAGGGCTGAGAAAATGTGAGCCTTGTTCTGCACCTAGTCCTTTTAGTTAGCAGAGAGACTCATTCTGTGTACGGAAGTGAAAAATAAAAAAATAATAATGTGGACAGGTGACTTGCTCAGAGACGTATCAGTCTCTATAAAAGTTTGTATACTATCACCTCAGTAATGAGAGAAATACTACTACACTGGCTTACATTAAATTTGGGGGTTCTAGATCCACATTCAGAGTGGCTATATAGCAAGAGTTCTTTTATGTAAAAAAGTAGAAAATGATTAGTAGAGAAAGAAATCAGATGAAAGAAGAATCAAAATTAGTGTTATTAAATTTGGAATAATGCAGTTTTTATTTGAGAATTTCATATACTTTCGATGGCGGTGTGTTTCTTCTGTTTTTCCTCATGAACATCTATGTATGGCAGTGATGATACATGCATATTGATTTTAATACCTTCCTATATTCATTTCATATAATACACATTTTCAAAATGTTTAGTGATAGCATAAGTGAAGGTCACTTATAACCTGGAGAAAAAAAAACTAAGTCTGCTACTTAAAAAATCAGCCCTGAGCTGAGTACTGTTCTGTATTTTACTTATAATTTTAAGTAAAATTCTGAATGAACAAAAAAAAATGCCACCTTACTAACAAATGCTGATATGTGGGCTCCCACAAGATACCTTTTTAGACAGGAAATGGATCTCTCTGAATTATGTATGCTCAATGATATTGCTGATGTCCACATGGATTATAGCACTAAAAGAAAGTGATGTCATAAGTAATAGAAGTGCTTATCATGAAAGGTTGTCTCTTTACCTTTCTTCAAAAGGTATTTTAAACTCTTGAACATTTGAAATACTTTCAAAGTCCATTAAAAATTACTAGGATATGGGTAACACTATTAACGGCAAATCTATCAAGTGTGTATTTGTGCAAAAAAATGGTGTTAATACAGCTACCAAAATGTGTGGGTGTGTGCTAACAACTATGACACATCCGGTCATTGTTCCTGTCATTTCTTTCCCTATGTTCCTAAGGACAGCATGGCTAAAATAGTTTACTTTAACTTTAATATAACAGTGTTTTCTAAAATGTTGCACTCATGTGATCCTAAAATGAACTATAAAGTATGTTTCCTTTTAAAAAACATTTGCCAGAAGATGGGTGGAAGTTAACACTGTAGGCTCTGAAAAGGATTCATGGTAGGGCAGACAAGGTCCGTGATTGAGCTGCCAGGCTGAAGTTAAATGAAAGGGGCGATTGTTTCTTCATTAAGAGAGAAATTGTGTATTGAATTTGCATCAAATAATTCATTATTATATACCAGGAACCAAATAAAAATGGCATACAAAGGCTAACCGATGATAAGAAAGTCATTTGAATGCTGGTAAAGTTTCTGAAGTAAATCTCAGAACTGAGATCACAAAGGCTAAATACTCATGATTAAAGTTGTAATATGTATTATCTGTAAAAATTAATCACTCAAGGGGTCTACTAGAAATAACTGAGTAAATGTGAAATGAATAATGTCTACATACCTGCAGATATTTATATTTCAAAATTATATTATGAAAGCAGAAAACTTTCTTTAATAACTAGACTTATCTTACAATGTAAAGAATATGTAAATAGTGTTCATACTGATCTACAAATCATTTTTCCTTGTCTTTCTCAATTCTATAATTTCAAGTGTGATATATATATATATATATATATATATATATATTGCTATGGCAAAATTTATACTGCATAGTACTAAAATCATCAGTGTGTAAATAAAGCTTTTTAAAAAGTTTTTAGTTTGATGATGAGTATTTCCATTATTTTTTTCATTCTAAGATTACCATTTAGTGTGTTGTTTATACGTTTTATAACTCTGAAGTAAACATTTAAATTTAATTTTACTTGAAGAGGCTAAGAAACTTCATCAATGTCACAGAAATAGTAAGCACTGAAATTATGTCTTTAATATATCCATAATGCTTCTCTTCTTAAACCAGATTGCTTTCATATAGCTTCTGTTATTCTTGAGCAGAAGTATTCTTTTCAGCTGAAGAAAGGGAGTAAACTAGGAGTAGGAGAAAATGAATATTTTAGTATAAAAGAATAATGATGATGCAGGCTTTTGTTCTGGTTTCCAGCTGAGCCAAATCATGCTGAAGAGAGAATGCTGGTATCATTTTGCTTGAATTCAGGAAATCTTTGATTGTTAAACAGTAATAGAGACCAGTCAGTGCTTATAAAAGCACATTATGTAAAAAATAATAATAATAATTGGAAAAAAAACCCAAAACAACAAACTTGCAAAACTAGGCTTGGTCCTTTCTCTTACAGAGCTTGAAATCTGGTTGTAAAATCAAACTAAAAAATAATCACAAATGTAGAGAGCTCCATTTGATGTGACAAGCTAGACAGTGGGAACAACTGGTCTCAGAATATCCTAGAGACACTGACCATGGAGAACTCAAGGAGGAGGTGGATGCCCAGCGTAAACCGTGAAGTCATTTGCTCCAACAATGATAAAATAGGGAGTTTGAGGCAGAACAGTATGACAAGTTCAAGAAACTCAAAGAAGTTGAAATCTCGCATGAGTTTGCAATCATAACTTACATAATAAAAACAGCAGTTTTTGTTTGTACAGAAACACATTTGATACCATGCAATCCAATAAATATTTTAAGAGATTGTTACTTTATAAGGTCAAAAGAGTTTATAAATAATTATAATCAAGGGAGAGTTTCTGAAAAAACACTTCCTTTAACAAGAATATAACCAGATAGTTATTTAAAGTGAACTTTTTCATAACTGCTAATTTGTCATTAAATTTTATGTTCTACAAGTAATACTTTTGCAGAGCTAATAAAATGTATTTCTAAAGCTTGGATAGAATGATAATTATGTTTATCATATTTTAGGGATTCATTTAGCAAATACAAATACATATAATTCTACTAACATTATTAAATTGTCATACTGCATTGCTAAGTTCCTATTCGTTTTTAGTTTCCCAAGCCTCATTGAAAACTGATTCAATCACTGTAAGAACTGATCTAGAAATGTCTAGTTTGGGGCATGACAGCAAAACCTGTCTCCACCACTCTCTAAGAGCTAGGCATGAACTAACACGCTCATTTCACTGAAAAATCCCTTCTCATAAGTAGTTTGACTTCTCATTCTTCCTTACTTTTCTAATATCAGTTTTGTTTTGTTCTCCAAGTCAAAGCAGGTGATGATGGACACTTTTCATTACTGAGTATGTCCGTTATTATTTCACCCCTTTCATAACTAACTTCCCTTCAGTAAGAGATGTAAGAGTCATAGGTATTTTATGTCATCACTTGCATTATTTTCCATATTCACCTTCGGGTTTACTGCTACACATAATGAACAGAAATGAAGAACAATACAATGACTACAGAACAAGTCACCTTCGTTGCAGAAGAAAGGCTCCTGGGTGACTCCACAGAGCTGAATGCGTGGCTGACCCAGTGAGGGAGCGAGCTTTCCTTCCAGTGCTCCCCAGTGGGCCCCCGCAGTCTGTAGCATCAAAGGGCCCTCTTAGTATAAAAGAGGTAGTAATAATCATTACTCAGTGCAATATCTATCCACTGGAACTGGCTTTGGTAAACTGGCTCCTTAGCTACCTCAGTCACAAACAAGAGAATTAAGTAAGTAATATGGCATTTGTGAAACCATTATGTATCACAATGTTAAGCAGAACTGGCTTCTAGATTATGATGGGAGATCAGAAACTGACGAGTTGAGACATTTTGAGTTTCATGGCTGGTATGAGTAGAAATGGATTATCAAATTAAACCTGCAGCCTTCGATCCATCAATTAGTGGCTATCTATGGAATAAATTGAGGCAATGTTCTGATTTTCAGTGTAGTGGTACCTCGGTTTATGATCTGAGCTTGCTTTATAATGTTGGGGAAGATGTCTGTGTTCGCACTTGTGTTGTGTTTATCATCCAGTGTGGAATTTGTGAACAGAAGGAAAATTTGGGGAATGCTTTTGCTTGTGAAACAAATTGGCTACAAACAGATGCATTCCTGAAGTGAGGTATTACTTTTATTTATAGCTACAGTATTTTGTGGGTTCCTTAAAAGAAAGTTAAAATCCAGAATATAATTTGTTTCTAGAAACAGAGAAATTACATAGAAAGCAAATTTTTTAAAAAAAATATCACTATAAGTCTGAATTCTTACCAGCTATGGATGTTCAAGCCCTCCCTCTACAGCATTGTGTGAAGGTAATTGGAATGAAGGATTATGAAAAGTTCAAAACAATTTGAACTTTTGGAATTTATCTGCACAGGAAGTCTGGTGCATGTTTATCAGTCTTTAGGATCAAGGATTCTAAACAGAAGGCATGAGGAGAGACACACAGACAGGTTAAACTAGTAAAGGGTGGATGGAAAGAACCAATAAGTTGAGATGACAAAAACAAGAAATGCTTCATAGGACTGTCGGGTAATACATAGCTCCCAAGTGAGTGAAGTAGCTGAAAACAGTAAATATCTTAGGATGTACCATTTCATCCCTAACTTTTTTTAAATTGAATTCTTTATTGGCACATTTTATATACAGCTCACAATCACACTCAACATTGGGGAATTTGATTCTCTGACTTGGTTTACAGAATAACTATCTATCAAGATCATCAACTGCCATTCAAGATCCTTAAATCAACCATCCACATAGCCCTTTCAGTGTGAAGTTATTTTTTTTCTTGTACCTGCAGATTCTTTTCACAGATGGACAACATTCCTGGCTCACTGAAGCTACTGGATTGTTTGCTTTGAACTTTGCAGTGAGACATGGTCTAACTTCTGAAAACCAGTCAGTGCTGTTCACTACACTATCAAGAAACAAACATTTAACATAATTTCATCAGGTACCTCTGATAGTATATGTATATAATCTCTACTTTTGCACTAGAGATCACAAAACACTACTAGCTAAATACTATTTAGAGACAAAACATTTTAGAGCAGAAAGGACAGTTGGAACTCAATTTTTACATAGACTTATTCACTGCCAGTTTTAGACTAGTGATGGCAAAATTGTATGTTAAAAAATTATACAATCATTAAGATAAAGTAGCCCATGTGGAGAAAAAGGAACTCTTCTCCACTGTTGGTGGGAATGTAGACTGATACAACCTCTATAGAAGTCAGTGTGGAGATTCCTCAAAAAACTAGGATTAGAGGTCCCATTTGACCCTGCTGTTGTCCTGCTAGGAATAGACACAAAAGAATTAGAAGAATCATATCACAGTGACATGTGCACCCATGCTCACAGCAGCTCAGTTTGTGATGGCTCAATCGTGGAAACAATCCAAATGCCCATCCACTGGAGACTAGATAAAGAAAATGTGGGGTTTTTTTTTTTTTCTATAAAATGGAGTATTACTCTGCCTTAAAGAATGATAAGTTTGAGTCATTAGTTCTCAAATGGATGAACCTTCAAGTCATACTCACAAGTGAAATAAATAGGTCACAGATGTGTAAATATCGTATCTTTTTTCTGGTATGAGAAACTGAAGATGTTAATGAGTTCTAGAATGTATGATGGATATAGTGAAATAGAAAATATTCAAAGGAAATGTGGTGGAGGGGACCATGATGGTGATGAAAGATGACCCCGCTAGAGAATTTTTACTCTTCAATTTGTGTAGATTACAAGGGAGAGCAAACCTACTTTCATTACTTATAAGGACTTATTTAAAAAGATTAACTGCTTAGATATAAATAATGTTGAAATATTTTCATTTAGGATATTGGGCTCTTTTGTGTTGATAATTGCCCTCTTACAGCTCATTCAGTAAATTAATGGAATTAATGGAGTATTACCTAGAAAGACTATATAGTATCTCTATAGTTACACTGAATTAAAGTGTTATTAAGACATAAGTCAATATTAAAGTGTTAAGATACAATAATTAAGGTATGACTATAAAAGAAAACAATAAATTGGACTTCATAAACATTAAAAACAAGGCACTATTACTAAAACTAACACAGAATGAGGCTACATATTAATCTGTGTGATCAATGACACTGATACAGAATGTATAAAGTCAACTATAAATATTAGTAAAGCAATTCAAAACTGGGCAAAAGACATTGACATTTTAATAAGATACACAGATGAATCTGACATATACTTCTTTTAAAAATTCATTCACATTTTTCATTAATATTCATTATTGTGATATCCAATCCTTTGAGTTGGTTGCTGTTAGTGGATTAGCCTGAGTTTTTCTAATTTCTACAAAGAAGCCCATGTTTCTAAATATTGATTGTTGTTATCCTCTTGGTTTTTTCACAATGTATTTCTTTCCAAAACAAAAAAATTGGCACGGTTTCTTAATATATCAGTAGGGTATATTTTATGCCATTGAAGGAAATAAAAATGTCAAACCAGTCTTGGTCCATTTTACGACAGTGTAAGGAAAATGATTGGTTTTCATTTTCCAAGTGTGAGATACAGTGGACTAATTCCACCAGAATATAATCTAATAAAAAGAAGAAATTTGAAAATGTATTTGTTTATCGGAAGTCTGTGAGATCTGTTCCTTACACTTAAAATTTTTCAGTTCGCGGGCAATGTTTCAGCGGGAGATTGAGCGAAATCAGTCGCCAGGGGGCAGAAACTAGGCTGGGCGGAGCCCGCGGAATGGCAGGGCCGAGGGGTCTGCGTCTCACCTCTGCCCTCCCTGAATGCCCTGTTCACCGTAGGAGCTTTCCGCTGTTCGCCCGCTTCCCATCTGATGTGAAAGGGTGACTCTATGCTGCTTCTAAATAACCAGTTACATCTGCTATCAGCAAAGTGCTGTTACTGATTATTAATAATAAGAAACGGAATCATGAGGAAGTGAATTAAATGTATTACAATGAAGTCAATTATTTCACGGTCCCTTTTTACACACAGATTTCAGCTTTATGTAATTAAGTTTATAGAGTGCAGCTGATGTCCTCTTTCAGAGACCACAGGAAAAATGTAGTCATCAGCACTTATAGATACTAATTTGATGACAGTAATAAAGTCACAAACCCTATCTCCGGGACAGTAAAGTTTATGATACAGAAATGGACTTGATATCAGCATCAGACTTGATGTGAGATAGTAACAATTTATTGGTGAATGGAAACAAATTTCTGTTTGTTGGTTAAAAATAGCTATGAAAACAAAAGTATTAGGCATACTTTTTATTTGGTTGTAGAAAATACAGAATAACAATATTAATATTAAATTTGCATGGACACAGTCATAATATTTTCTGGACTTGCACCTTAACGGAAACAATAAATAGATCCTGTGATCTAAAACAAAAAACTTTACTCATTTTATCTTTGTATTTTTTTACAAACATTTGAGTAAAATTTATATAATTCATTGTAGCATTATTTTTGTTGAATTTAAAAAAACTACAATAGGTATGCTTATCCTGCCACAGTCAGTTAAAACATTATGGAATTTGGAATTTGATAAAAATTAACAGCTCTTCCTAACAAGAATGAAAAGAAACTATTTCAATGTAATAAACTATATTTTGATAAATTGCAAAACAAATATTACTCAACTATGTATATTCAAAGATACTTAAATAAGGAGTATGTCAGGAAGCTTTTATTCCTGTTATTATGTCAGGGTATTTCTGTTGTAGTAAATATGAGCATGGATTTGTTTTTCCTCCTCTTCCCTAATACCTGTGAAGAAGTAAAACTTTTGACATTAGCATTTTAAACTTTTTATTTTGCCAAGTTAAGCTAAATTTTAGAAATAGCCTATATGTGCATCAAGAGATAAAAAGATAAAAACGTCTGTTATATACATGGTGGAGTACTACTCAGCCATAAAGACAGTTAAATTTGATTTGTAGGAAAATCGATTTACTTGAGGCTATAACATTAAGAGCAATAAATCAGATACAGAAGGTTAGATAACTCATGGTTTCTCTGGTATAAGTAACCTAAAATAAATAAAGAGTACAATAAAACAGGAATGCTGGGAAACGGACACAAGGTTTCTGGAGAGACAGGACATGGCGGGGAAGATGTGAGAGTGGATGCAGAATGTGTATTTAACAACTCACCTAAATTAATATATTTATCTATCACAAATATTTACACATAGAGTATAAAAACATGTTAAAGTAATTATAAAACAAGGAAAAATACATGACAGACACTGTGTGTGGCCCATAAAGCTTGAAATGCTCTCCGTATGCAACCCTTTATGTGAATTAAAACTTGCTAATCTCTCACTGTATAAAGTAATACATCAAAAGAAAAGGAAAATACAAGATATTCTGGAATTAATCATAGAGAATTAACATCACTGGTTAAACTGAAGCATATTGATTTTTTCAGATCATCATTATATTTCTTAGATTTATAGGTCATTTATAGATTGTTTTATGGAAATGTTGCCATCATGTATAGTGTAAATCCTTAAACTTTATTTCCTAATATCATAGGAAAATACCCATGACAATTTCCTAATATCCTTTATTTCCTAATATCATAGTAAAATACCCATGACAATTACTTGAAAAAACTTATAACCTATATTTAAATAAAATAAGTAGGAACTTCAAAATGGTAAATTATACTTCTACCCAAACATCAAACGTATTAGTAGCATAGAGACCAACATAAAAATATCTATAAAGCTATATTTGTTATGGTAAGGAAAGTGTATCATTAATAATACGTAGTTGTATTTGAATTAGAAAATGTTGGATTTTATTAAATTGAGTGATTATGGTGATTATCTGGATAGCTGATGAAAAATTCAGAATATTAGCCATACTCAACTTAAAAGAAATGCAGGAAAATAAAATGTTTCTTGAATAATGAAGAGGAAATAATTCATGAGAAAAATTAAATAAACAATGGGTAAAATAAGAAAAAATAACTAAGTTCTTTTATGGCACTACTTTCATAACTAAAATCTGTTATAGTGTATCCAATAAATAAAATTTGCTAGGTTGATTGAAGCTACAATGGTAATTTCAAAAGTGTATCACCTGATCAGAAATTTAAATATGTATATCAAAATGTTTTCTGTGATAAGCTGTTTATGATGAAAATCAATGGGAGGTATAACTGGAATAATTTTAGCTATTAAAAATAACGACAACATCCATGTCATAAACTGTTGTTATGCTTACAAACCATAACAAATTTTACAAATGAGGATTTTAATTATTTACATAATGTAATACAAATTTATGTTTTGTATAATGATTATAATTACCCCACAAATGATTGTGTTGTTGAATTTACAACTATATGTATAATTTTGATTTGCTACACTACAACAGCCAATTGCTTTCTCATATAATCAAACCTTTCAATGAGTGAATTAGTACAAATCCAAACTGACTGAAGAACTATTGAGTGAAATTAATGTAAGATTTCAATGCATTCAATTTTGTGTTTAAAACTTACTTTATACAATTTTGATATTTTATTTTTAAAAAATCTGCGTGCTTACTGAAATACAAAGATAAGTAAGGACAATTTTAGCATTCTTTTTTGGGGAAAATATTTTCTGTTTGGACTTGAAAAACCCTTAATCATAAATATTAATCCAATATTAACTTGATTACATAGAATTTGAAGGCTACACATCTGAAGTGTAGTGTGAGAATTGTTAACACATTTTGTTTAGTTTAGGTTTTTTGGGGGGTTTTTTTGTGCCACCAGAAATTTAACTAAGGACTTTTTACTGGCCCTGCAGGGGGCAGAAGCCCTGAGCTATATTTCTGGCACCACATTTTTAAGGGTTTTTTTTGTTTTGTTTTTTGTTTGTTTGTTTTTCGCACATGTTCATGATACTTAATGGATACACTGATCTCCTTTTGAGGGGTGTTCATACATATTGCTTTTTAAATCTTTTTACTTTTTCTCCTTCTCTCCCTCTACTATATTTATACTATTAATGCAATTGTGCATCACTAAGCTGATTAAGATTTTAGTTAATGCTTTTATCCTAAAATGGAAAAATAGATGAAAATTTGCCTACAATGATTCAAATGGATTTTCTAGGGAAGCCACTGTAATTTATTTATTTTTTTTTAAGTCTGGAATGGAAAGAAGATTGTTACCCCTGTATTTTTGGGGGTCAGAAAATTGAGATTTTTATTTAGAAGGTAAATGATGATCAATTTCAGCTCTTGTGCTTCAAGAAAGTCCTAGAGTGTCAAATAGACTGACAGCCTGTACAAACGGAGGCAAATTGAGCAGGACATCAGGATTAGGAACAAAGCTTGTGGTGGTGAATTAGATGGTATCATACTGCATGAGGGGACTGGAGTTTGGAAGTTGCTGGTCTCGCTGGGAGGTTTTCCCAAATGGCTGAAGCTCTTTCTCAGCTCTGTTTCTTACTTTGTCTAGAATGACACTGTGTGATGAGGAAAGCAGTTTACAGAGTTTGAACAATTCGAAGGAACCAGTTTGAAAAATTTGGATGCACTAGCCTAATAGTTAAAGCTTGAGTTTTTAAAAAAACATTTTATATTCACAAATAGTCATCTTTTAATTCTTAATCACAGTAATAGTGTCTCTGCTTTTGCTCCTGCTCCACCTTTCTCCTTGATCTTATTGCTATGATTACAGTGGGGACCACTGAGGATGAATTTTCTACCATAAATTATGTTTAAAGTGTGACCACATTCGTCATTTATTTTGTTGGCACTTATTTGTGTTAGTGGCTCAGTTTTTTTCCCTCTCTTTCTCTACTTATTCTTAAGTGGCAAATAATGATTGGATACATTTGTGGAGTACAAGATGATGTTCTGGAAACCTTGGTTTAATCTTTATAGAGGTGAACAGCGACATTTCTCAAAAATACAAAATGAGTTTACATGAGGAGATACAATAACCTTAAATATACAGCCACCTAAATTATGCCATTTAACATACATGAAGCCCAGCTTGATGGAATTATAAGAAGGAATAGGTGCATACAAAATACAGGTGGATACAGTAAGAAATTCCTTTCACAGGAACAAAATACGTAAGCACAAAATCATATCAGAGAAGGCTCAGCATCCTAAATTGAATCTAAATTATATTTATGATATATTCCATCCAATGAAATGTCCTTTTTGAATGCAAAGAGAAATATTTACAAACATACACTATAATTTGATCCAAATAAAAGGCAGAAGTCATAGGGATAAATATCAGAAAGGAGATAATAGTTTCTATTGAATTAAACCACTTAACATGGAGCAGGGATTGGCTGTAATCCCAGCAGTCTGGAAGGCTGAAACAGGAAAATCACAAGATCAAACCTAGAATGTGTAACTTAATGAATTATTGAGCCACTATCTCAAAATGTATAATAAGAAAATGAAAAAAGCATTGTGGATGCAGCTCAATGCAAAGGCCCTAAGTTCCATCTTGGTAGTAAAGAAAAAAAAAAGACGAAATAGTTTGCACTGATTTTTGCTAATAAATTTAATAACAGATGAAGTTGGCAAATTCTTGACCAGAGCAAATAACTAAACCTCATCCTAGAAGAATCAATCTTAATATGTATATTATACAACTAAATTTGTAATGAAGAAATCTTCCCTTGGGCTCAGATTTCCTTAAGGAATTTTATAAATATTTAAAAGGTAAATAATGAGCAATTTTACATGAAATCTTTCATGCAATAGGGGAGTATTTCTTACACAATCAGTGTAACAAAAATTTTGAATTCAACACAAAGGGAGAGGGGAAAGACCTATAAACTCAGTAGACATCATGCATATATACACAAAAAAATAGTAAGAAAACAATAGCAAATTCACTGTAATGTAAAATGTGTAGTACACTCATCTAGTGAACTAGTGTCATGAAAGGTTAGTTTAACCTTTAAAAATCAGTGTCTGCAATTTTACCTTATGAGATCAATACATTTTTAATTGAATTCTTTATTGACACATTTTATATATAGCTCATAATCACACACCACATTGGGAAATCTGTACCAGTATATGACAGAAGTTAATTCTCATTTTTACCCACATCCCTATCTCCCCACAACCTCCCACACCTTATATACATGCTCTTTTATTTTCTTTTAGAATCATATTTATTCTTTCCCCTCATTACATTCCCACACCAAATTCTCTTTGGATATTTCCTATTATACAAAAACTACCATACATTCTAGAATTCATTTACATCTATAGGTTCTCATACCAAAGAAAAGATCCGGTATTTGCATTTTTAAATGTGACAAATAAATGTCAAATAGAGAAATACATGTGGCATTTGATAGCATTGACATTTTTTATAAAATTTATGACTTTTGCAGAAATGGGAACTTCTCATACTCTCTAAGTAGATCTATGTGCAAATTATATCTGAATATTACACTTTCCATGATTATTTAGGTCTAAAATATTTCCCCAAGTCTCTTGTGTTCAAAGGTGGGGCTTTTGAAAGATGCGTGGGTCACGGAGGTACTCGTTTTTCAGTAGATTTATTTCTGAATCCTGAGTGTACAGTTAGGAGGTGCGATCTGATTGGAACATGACCCAGAAGTGTGTTTTCTTGTCTCTGCCTTCCTTCCTTGCTTTCTGCCTGCTAAAGTAGGAGCAGCTCTTGTCCACCATGTTTTTTTCTACATATTGTTTCTGCCTTTCAGCTAATTTATCATTGACTTCAATTCTCTGAAATCACGAGACAAGCATATGACTCTCTTCCTTTAAGTTGAACATGTCCACAGGATTGTGCCAGCGACGGGAGAGTGACTAATACAGAAAATCAATGCTAGATAAGTGACTTTGATACTATTGACTATCTGACCAGGTGGCTCACTGTGGAACTGGTGTCATGGAGGCCTGGATAAAGTTGAGAGAAGCAGCCACGGGATCCCTGGAATGCTGAGTGCACCTTGCTGGGTTATTCGAGTGGGAGCTCAGTAGATGAGATTGCTAGAGCAATGCAGACAACTGCGAACAAGTTTTAGAGGGAAAGTGGGTTCGGGCGGAAATAGGAATAGAGTTCATGCATGTTATATCCTGGGAAAAAACTTGTCTATGTTTTCTCATACTTTGTGTGAAGCGGAATTAGTCCTACAATGTCGCGCTACCTAGAGACGCGAAGGCTTCTTGTATATTGTTAACCCACGGCTTCCATATGGTCAAAGGTGGGGGTTAAAGGTGCCGACCGATAAAGCTAGTGGAGGCAAATTTGAAGCATCCTAAAGCTCAGACTACAGCCAGGCTGTGTAGTGTGACAAGGTCAGAGTCCTGCCGGGCTGCTGAGAGAGGGCACTAGCGACGCGTAAGGGTAAAGCGTAACGCCTTAGGAGGCCTCAGGAGGCAGGAGCACCAGCAGTGGGCATCGTGCAAGAGGAAGGGACGGGCCGGGCGCAGACCTAGCCCGAGAGAGAGAGAGAGCCCACGGCGACACCCAGCAGAGCCGGCCGTGGGCTCCGAACCCCGGGGAGCTCCCGTCTCTGCACAAACCCTGCAGATAGTGGAGTCGAGGCGACGGGATTTAACGTTTTCCCTGCTGGGTTTTGGGTTTGGCGTTTGATTCCTTTCTCCTCCTGCATTCCTCCGTTTTAAAATGGGAAGGTTAGTGCTCGCTTCGGCAGCACATATACTAAAATGGGAAGGTTAGCCCTGGGCCATTATCTATTATTTTACTTCCTTTGTGAATTGTCAAATGCAGTCAAAGCGGAGAATTTGTCTTTATTCTCAGAGATGACTTTGACGAAACTGTGAAGACTTTGATAATTCTCCCAAAGAGACTATAAATGCATTTTTCATAATGAGATAAGATTGAGGCTTTTGGTTGCCAGTGCAAGACACGGTTTGGATCTGAAGTGTCCCTCATGAGGCCCACGTGGCCGAGGCAGGGCTCTGTCTGCATCAGGCCCTGCGGGTGCTGCCCTACGCGCTGCTGCCTCGCCCCACGGGGGGGCTCGTGGCTGATACGCTACTGGGGGGTGGCTGTGGGCATCTGCCTGTGCCCTGCAGTGGTGGGTTCTTGCCCCTGACACTCCTCTCTCCGCTTCCCAGCCGCCACTGGTGAGAGTAGTTCCCTGCCACGTCCACCTGCCACGGCCTTTCTGTCTTAGGGGCCACCAGCCTGGAAACAGATCCTCTGAGACAGCTAAATTAAACCTCTTGTCCTTCCAGGTAAGGGACCAGGCAGTTTGTTTCAGGAAGGAGAAAGTTACTAACACATCTGATATTGAATACGTTTCTCCTAAGTTCAGAAACAAGATGAAGGTGTCTACTCTCCCACCTATCACACAAGGCATTAGAGTTCCCAGTGGGTCCATGACACAAAAAGCACATAAAAAATGTAGAGACATGAAAGGAAGAAATAAAGCCATCTCTTTACATAGCCTGTAATCATTTAGATAAAGTGTTTTGGACAATCTACAAAAATATTGGCAGAAGTTAAAAAATAGAAACATCACCCATTAAAAATGGGTAAAATTTTATAATAATACTTCATCATGAATCTATGTAAATAGAAAATACACAAGACAAAATATGTTGGCTATCGGTAATCAGTAGAAAAATTACATGGAAGCCATAATAAAATATGTTCTTACCTCAGTAGCTAATTCTAAAAGGCTGCCTTGACAGTACTGGTAAGAATATAGTATAATTAGAACATTCATACACTCATGATTACAAAATTATACAAGTATGTTAGAAATTTGTTTGACAATTTCTGAAACATCCTTTGCCATAGGACTAGTCATTGCAGTGCTATGGATTTGTAAAGAAAAAAAAGGCATATATCCACACGAAGTCTGGAACATAA
Organism: Thryonomys swinderianus; assembly: GCA_004025085.1. Lineage (NCBI taxonomy): Eukaryota > Metazoa > Chordata > Mammalia > Rodentia > Thryonomyidae > Thryonomys > Thryonomys swinderianus. The sequence continues at coordinate 33,701 of PVIC010003202.1, forward strand.
ATGCCAATAACATCATTGTTTGCAGTGGCCCAAATCCTGGAAACAATCCACAGCTTTATTAATTAAAGTGGCAAATCAACAGACAAATAGAGGCATATCATCATTTTAACCCAAATGCATCACTGACACTTAGTAAAATATAAACGAATCTCAGAATCCTGTGGCCAAGTCCAAGAAATCAGGAAAAGACAACTGTTGATTTTTATAACTTCTCAAAAAAAATTATACACTTGTGTAATGATAACATACTTTCCCCTCCTCTGTCTATATTTCTTGTAGAGGTTTGCTGCTTCCAGCTTAGCCAGGGGGATCAAGCCTCTATTGAAGGAGATTGTAAAAGTACTTTTCCTAGCCAAATAATACTTTTTGCAACATGCTTCTCTTTATTTCTTTTCCCATCTAAAATCCATCCCAAAAACGTTCTGCTTCTGAATGCTACCCAAAGATATAGGCAGGAGGCTATTAATAGATGTATGGCAATTGTCTGTTTTGCATATTTGTTTAGAATTAATATGATTGAAAATTCAACAGACATGACATTTTTTGTCCTACCAGAGTAGTCCTACATGTGCATTTGCATTAAAACAAACATACAGTTTTATCCTAGTCAGACACATGATAAGTGTACAGAGTAATGCAGGATCTTTGTTATGATAAAACATATTTTGCAAGTTAATGCTAATGACAGTTTGTAGTGTTAACATTTTAATTGTGGTGACCTGACAACATCCATTCAGCAATTAAATATTGAATCACTAGTTTAAATAGTATTTGTTCATTTTGCTTTTTAAAATACCTCAAATTAATTGAATATTCATGGAATACAGAGAAATACTTAAAACACAAACACTGAGTATCACAGGTAACCATGGACATTTTAGGGATACTATGTTTTGTTTTTCTTTATCAAAGTTGTAATGTAGTACAGAGATAGATAAATGGAGATATATAATAAACAGTTATGGGTAACCTAATCTTACACTTAAAATAGTGATAAATATATTTCATATCACCTATGCTTTCATCGTGAAAATAATTCATTTATTCAGATTACTATGTTCATTTAATTGTAATGCTTAGGTTATCTCTTTTTTAAAAATCTTTTATTTTATTTACTTTTTACTTGGCTGGGCTTTTTGGGAGGAGTGTTTCAATACTGAGGACTCAAGGCCTGGCTCTCTCGAGGCAGGCACAGCTCCCCTGAGCTGGGTCCCCAGCTCCCTAGGGTTTTTCTAATTCTGTGGAGGGAGAATAACTATATTTTACACTTGTTTGTAGTACTCTAAGCCTAATCCCATATGTATTGTGCATTGTAATGAGTAATATATATCTCATGCTTGCTTAACTGTATTTTTGAAAAACATATATGAGGGAAAAGATACCTGGAATTATAATTTCAAACTGAAGTACTATTGTATACATAAAATTTGTAATCTCAATTTGAAACGCTGAATGGGATCATAAGTATATGATCTTATTTTCATTGCTTCGGGTAGAACCAGTCCTCTTACACTTGACTCCAAGTTGACAGGAACATAATAGTAGAAATGACAATAGTCTATATGTATTGATATTAGCTGCACTGTTAGGAATACAGAATAAAGCAAAAGACCTTCTTAGCTATCAAAGGTCTTACATTCCAAAAGCTACTGGTAAATAAAAGACAATAATAACACTCATTTCTCTGAATAACTAATGTGTATTCAAAATTAAAGTAACGTCCTGCCCACCAAAAAGAGAGATTATAACTTTGCTGTTTAATTAACTTCAGTAAACAGAAATTCAACTTTTTTCCCTTAGGGTGAATTGAGTTGCCTAATTTTTAAAATGATAAACAACATTACTTGAACACTATGTAATTTATTCGAGCATAGCAGTAAATTACAGCAGTCTTTCAAAAGGCAGCTTGTACTTATGAATTTTTAAGCATCAAGTGGTGTGATCTGAGCACTTTTCCCTTGGACCGATTAGTTCCTGAAAAATTTAAGAAAGAACTGTACAAAGTTTATTCACGTCTTAACATGTCCACCCACCCAACTTCAGACACAGGAAATGGAAAACACGCTGCTGACAAATCCAGGAAATTATATAGCATTCCCTTGCAAATAAAAACAGAAGTCTTCCATTTTTGTTAGAGTTTTGGTAATTAATAGTCTATGATAGCAAAATAAAATATCTAGGTAAAAGTCTAAGTCAATATAGTTTGTCTAGTAAATTTATAAATGATTTAAGGATTCTTTCAGTGTCAGGAAAGAGACTCGTTTTCTACAACAGCTAACATTTATTGAACATTTCCTACAAGGTAGACAGTCTTCTATATTCAGTATAGTATTTGATCTTCAATATTAAAAAGCAGTATATGTATGTACAACTATACATATAATAAATTAATTTTAACTTACATTTTGTAGAGAGGGACACTTTGACTTAGAAAGCTGATGTATTATTAACAGAACAAGAATTTTTTAATTCTTTTCTTGAAATATCAAAGGAAGGATAGTACATATATATGCTATAAATATTAATAAATATGTAGTATATATAGATATAGATACATTAGAATTCTTCATGAGTAACAGAATAAATGAAATCATTGGTAGGCCTCAGACTTTGGAAATTTTCTGGAGAAAAGAAATTGAAGATCATAAGAGTAGGAAGCTGAAGTTATGAAATGCACTTGACAGGAATGAACTGACAAAATATGTACTAGCCCTCTGGGAAGAACAAAAAAAAATCATCTTTGTCCACAACAGCAGGTTAGACAGAGGATAAGAAAAATGAGATCAGCTGAAATTCTTCATGTCAACTGTTAATCGCCAAGTTATATAACAAAAGTATTTATGACCAAATGTCAGTTATTAAAGCAAGTTTTTCTCCTTATACAAGCTGATAACTTTATTAATCTCCATTGTTTTCAGGGAATTAGTATGTTTATGATGGATTAAATTGTGACCTTTTAGAAGTATGCCTCTTGTCATCTGAAAATGTGTTTATTTGTTAAAAGAAAAAAAGTACTTTGGTGGATTTAATTAGGAATCCCAAGGCAATACTATCTGGGCTTAACTGGCCCTAAATTCAATGAGAAACATCCTTATTTTTATCAGAAAGAAGGAAACATAGGCACATAGGGAAAGCCATGTGACAGTGGGAGCAGAATTTGGAGTTACACAGCCTCCAGAGAATGTCAGTCCAAGGAACATTAAGATCGCTTCAACGTTTAAGTTTCTTGTCTTAATGTACCAATAAAGATAAGAATTTTTAAAAAACGTTTCTTGCCTCAAAGAGGCAAGAAATGATTCTCATTTAGAGCCTTCCTAGACTCTGTGCCCCTGCCAGCACCTTGATTTTGGGTTTTTCACCTTTAGAATTTTAAAACACTAAATGCAAGTTGTATTAAGCCATCAAGTTGTCGGTAACTTGCTACAGCAAACTAGGAACTGATACAGGCTTACATTAGTAAGAGGCCCCTGCACTGTTTTTGCAGGTTTTTAGTGGTTACTTTAGCTATTACCTTAAATAACCAGTATTAGCATTTAGCATTTTAGATGATGTATAGAAATCTTCTATTTACAGCACTTTAGCTTCTGCTGCTTTTTACATAGATGCCTTGAACATTTCTGCTACACACACATGAAGCCATGTCGAATTGTTATAATTTTCACTTTAAACATCATACCAAATTTAGAAAATCTGAAAAGTTTTGCAAATCTGTTGCAATCACTACTATTTTTGTCTTTGCATTGTTATTTCTTAAGTGTGCCAATATTTGTTCATTTTTTTCTTTTTCTTTTAAGAACTTCCCTTCAGTGCTATTTAAGGGGACATCTGCTATTGACGAATTTACTTAGTTTTCCTTATCTGAAAATATTTTTATTTTTACTTACTCTGAGGGGATATTTTTGATGGATATAAATTTTGGACTCACAAAAATTTCCTGCCTTCATCATTTAAGTAACAGGTCAATGTATTTTGCCTTCAGAGAGTTCTGTTGAAATGTTCAGTCATTTAAATTTTTCCTGAGGACATGTGTTAAAGTCTTGCTCCTACTTACTTCTGTGATTTCTTTTTTCTTTTTCTTTAAACTTCAGAATTGTGCAGTGCACTACGATGTCTTAGCGGGAGTTGGAATTATTTTTATTGGAACTTTGTCTACATTTTAAAAGTGTACATTTATTTTGCCGCATTTGGAAAATTGCAGGTGCTATTTTTTTTCAATTATTCATCTTTACTTTTTCTTTCCATCTCACTCTGGGCCTTTGATAATATAAGTATTACATCTTTATTGTTTCACTCAAAATTCCTGAGATATGTTCTTTTACTGCCTGTTCTTCAAATTGGACAGTTTATAAATACTGTTTGGCCTCTCCGATGATTTTTTTAAAATGTTGATTATTGCATTTTCACTTATAACGTTTACATTTTTAGTTTTTGTCATCTTTTCTGCCAAAATTTTATTTCATTTTTCTTGAATTTTAAATGTTATTGCAATTGTTTTTTCACACTTTGTATTTTAAATTTTATTTATATTGGTACATGTTGGTGGTATTTAATGATTATATTTTCCTTGGGGAACTGGGAAATAATCCCTTTCTTCCTGACACCCTTCCATCTCCTGTTTCTCATTTGCAAAATATCTATCTCCATGTTTCTTTTCTGTCTTCTATTATTTTCTCTAATTTATTTATTCTTCGAGTTCCTTGTATTAGAAAAACTGTGCAATATTTAAGCTTATGTGCCTCATGTATATCGCAAGATACATTCAATTTCCTATAAATGATACAAATTTATCTTTTCTAACAGCAAAGCAGTGTTCCATTCGGCATAAATAACACATTTTGTTTATCCATCCATCTCTTTAAGGACACACAGATCTCTTCTAATATTAAGTTACTTGGAGTTTTGCTTCAATCAATATGAATATTCACGTATCATTATAATATGATATCTTTAATTCTTTCTGGAATATGATTGGAAGAATAGCTGGGTTTATTTTCAGTTTTTAGAAAAAGTCTTCATATTTATTTCCCTAGTGGTTATATTAGTTTAATTTTCCTAGCAACAATGTACAGGGGTTCTGTCTTCCCTACTGCTCATTGGTATTTATTTTTTGAATGCTTGATGACAGCCATTCTTTCTGGAGTAAGGTGGAGACTCAGTGTTGTTTAATTTGCATCTCACAGATGGACAGAGACATGAGCCGTTTTCCATGTATTTATAGGTTGTTTGGACTTTCTCTTCTGTGAACCCTTTACTAATTTTAGTTGCTCACTTCTATTGTCTTTTATTGGGTATTCTAAATTGTTGTGTTATTGTATATTACAGATATATTCCTATTAGGAGTTTCTAGAACAATATTATTTCCATTCTGTAGGTTGTCTTTTCACCCCTTGTGTTGTGGACATGCTTATTTATATGATACAGTCTCATTTTCTTGTGAAAATGGAATTCTGCTCAGAAAGTCCTTGCCTACGTCTACAAATTGAAAAGTTTGGTTTATTTTATCTTCCAGCAGATGAAGTGAGTGTGTTTTAATATTTAAATCTTTGATCGAGATTGATTTTAGCTTATAGATGGTGATAGATGTGAGTGTAGATTTACCTGTCTGCCTGCATATAGCCAGATTTCTCAGCATTGTTTGCTAAAGAAACTTCCTTCCAGTCTGTGTTATTGGCCCATTTGTCAAAAATAAAAGAGCTGAATATGCGGTCTGAATCCTCTATTCTGTTACACGGATGCATCTGTCCATTGTTTTCCAAAATACTGCTCTTTTTATCACTGTAGCTTTATACTTTAAATTGAAGTACAGGATTTTTATACTTCCTGCTTTCCTTTTGTTTCCCAGATTGTCTCTGGGTTTGTGGATATTTTATGGTTCCATATGGATTGTATGGAATTTCTCTAGTTCTTTGAGGAACGTTGTTAGCATTTTTATCAGAACTGCATTAAACCTATCTTTTAGTTTCAATAATACAATCATTCTGACAATCTTATTTCTGCCTATATCCAAAAGGGATATCTTTCCCTTTTTCTCTTGTCTTCTTCAGTACCTATTTGCAGAGTGGTGCAGTTTTCACTGGAGATGTCTTTCTCTTCCTTAGTTAAGTTTGTTTCTAAGTATTTAAATTTTCACGTGCTACTGTGAATGGTATTTTTTTCTAAATTCTTTCTCAACTCCTTATTCGTATATATAATTATTATTGATTTTTCTTTGTTGGTTTTGGATCTTGCTATATTACTGGCTTGGTAATTAATCCTTGACAGCTTCCCAGTAGAACTTTTTAGGTCTTCTGTGTAGAGTATCATGCTCTTTGCAAATAATGATAATTTCTTAGGTCTCTGGAGAGAAATTCTCACACCTTTGCCTGTTTGTGTTCATAGAATGTCAGCTCCCTGCACTTCAGTCTGAATTATATAAGGCCAAAAAATATTGAAGGTATGTATCACCTTGTTAATATGTGGGTTCTGGATCCCTAATTTGTCTTTTCCCTATCTTTCAGTGTCTTTTTTTTTGTTTATTTTATATGTTATTCCAGAGAGAAATACTTAGAAAAGGGAATCAGAAATATTTTGTCTTCCAACATATGAAAGTCTCTTTCTCATTTTAGAAATATTTCTTGTTGACATCTGTTACTTTATGTTCTTTCAGAACATTCAGTGCATTATCTCCTTCCAATAAATTTACCCCCTTAAAATTGTTCTAATAACTTTCTCATTACTGGGACAAAATATGCAGTATCTACAACTTGGAAAAGTTCATTTGGGCCCACCTTTCTTGGAAGCTTCAGCACATATTTGGCGAACTCCAGAACAGAAAGAGCACGGCTAAGGGGGACGGTGGGGGGAGCTGCTGAGGTTCTGGTGGTCAGGAAGAAAAGAAGGCAAAGGGGTTGGGGAGGAGAGAGGCGCCCTTCCGCGTCAAGCCTCGCGCCAGGTGCACCGCCTGACTGCACGCGCGGCTGAGGAGCTCCTAGGTGTTGAGTTGTTGATGACTACTGCACCTCCATGGTTTCCTCACCTTCCAGAAGGCGCCCTCTCAGTGTGTGAGAGTTTTGTGGGGCATTGCAGATCTGAACCATAATAAAAATGGATAAAACATGTTGTTTCCAAACACAGCAGCCTATTTCTGGAAAAATTGTTAACCTATAATGAGATGGTAGTTATGATGCCTGTGGGTAAAAAAAATGGCAGACTGGATTTACAATTTGACCTTTTACTTACATATCTTATGTCTGATTAGTATTTAGCTCTAACTTCAAAAATTACTTCTCTTTATATATGCACATTTTTATGCATCTACAGGAGAATCTACATGTCCTGTTCATGCACTAGAACATCGGACATTTTGATTGAGTCAATCCAGTGCACTGATAAAATAATCATTTAATGTATTCTGTGTAGTTACAATTGTAAATTGTGACATACCTACTAAGTGATTACTGTGCATAGTACATATTTTCACTTCAATAAGAACATTTGTATTTTTTACATAAAAATATAGATACTTGCAGAAAGTCCTTTCAGTGGTCTGAAAAATGCTGCAAACAGATGCCTGCAACATGAGGAAAGAAAGATTACAGTAATAAAGTTGCGGTGGCCTTAGGTGGGCTGGTAGAATTTGGCATCAACTTCTAAACCAAAAAGAAGCTTTCAAAACAGAAGCTCGGCTGTCCAAGTTAATATGCTCAGGAAAACAGGGACTATTTGTATTATCACTCCTTACAGAAGAAAAAGTATGACATTATTCATATATCACCTGAACATGAAAATCGTTAATAGCAGAAGGCCAGAACTTACCCCAGTATCCAAAGAAAGTCAAATAATCCTGAATAAAATTGCGTTCCTCGGGGCTGGTCTCCAGGAGATAACGAAGGACTTTTACAAAGAGCCAGAGAAGAAAATCCTGCATAGCGTGGGAAGAGCAGGTCCCCGCTGAAGTCAGACATGATGACACCAGACAGGGCACGCTGTCACACGGGCATCGCGAGGGAGCCACCGAGATTTCCCCAGATGAAGGTGCTCCCAGGTGGCCGGAAGCACTACGTGAATAGACTCATTACCTAGGTGGTAAGCACAGAAAGATGAATTTAAACGTCTGTACTCAACCTTCTCTATGAATTAGCAAATTCTAATTTTGACAGATTTCCAAAATATTTATTTCTTAAAATATTTTTTTAACAGAGGAGAGTAGAGCTGGAGGCCTTCAACATTTTAGAGAAAATCCAATGTTAACTGTTATTTATCTATTTACTCATTTTTTTTTGAGGGATTACCATTGTAAGTTCTAGCCTTCCTATATGGAAGATGATGAATGCCTGAGGTACCTCTTGGCTAAAAAGTCCATAATTCTTTATTTTTTAAATTGAATTCTTTATTGGTTCATTTTATGTACAGCTCACAATCACATTCAACATTTGTACCAGTATATGACACAAGTTAATTCTCATTTTTACCCATATCCTTTCCTGCCCCATGACCCCCCCACCCCTATATACATGTGCTTTTTTTCTTTTCTAATCATATTCTTTCCCTTCATTACTTTCCCCTACCACCTAAAAAGTCCATAATTCTAACACTCACTAATCAACACGTTATGTAAAGATGTTTTCACATATATACAAGAAAATAACCCAACATCAATCTCCAATTACAAAATTAGCACAGAATCAGTCTGCTGTGGTTTGCTAACTTACTTTAGTCAGTATCCATGTTTGTATAGGCAAATTAGTAAAAGATTTATAGTATTTAACACACAAAATAGTAGAAAGTAAATTAAAAGCCAGGATCAAGAGTATATAATCTATACAGATGAGCTGCATAACCTTGAAAAACAGAGCTTCTTGCCGGGAAGATGAGGTCCCATGACTCCAACCTGTGATTAATAGACACACTGTGTTTAATACAGCAGAGAGGCATATGAATGAGCACAGGTTGGAATTTTGCATCCAAAGATTTACACATCAGTTTCTGGTCCACACTTCACAATATCTGGGTCAATTTAAACATAGAATTATGGTTAAAGGCTCATCCACCAATGATTACTATGATAGGGTAAAGCGCCAATATTTCAGTTGCAATTATCTTGAAATCATCCTAGTAGAAGTTAAACTTGACTTACTCTGGTGCTATTGCAAACAAGATCAGGAAAACTTTCCATCAGAACACAAATGTTTATAAGCTGGCTACAGGTCTGTCCTTTGTCAGAGGGGATGGTACCTGGTCATTAGCCTTTCTGGTAGAAAAGACAGGTTCTGGTCACAGCTAAAGCAAAAGGAATGAGGAGGTTCAAGTAGAGCATCAGGCACCATTAGCTTCAAGTTTACTGTTGGCTATTTGTGCAGTTAAGAAATGATTCATTGAAAGACCTCAAATAAATGGAACCAAGTGGAAATTCAATTCAAATATACACGTAATTAGTCATTAAATAGTTTTCTAGGCAAGCTTGTTTGGAGTTATAAGGCTAAGATGTAATGTCTCATGTCTGTAGTACACTGGAAAGCTCATAAATATGCTAAGAATATGCACCATTCCATTTATGATCCCTCATACCATTCTGCATCAAGAACATGAAAATGAAGACCACATCTTTGTTGACAAAAATCATTAGGGACAGGAACAAGAATTAATTTTCAGAGTGATAGTAAGTTGGTCAGGTCAAAGTTAACACCAGCAAATTAAAAGTTTAGAAGTCATATATTTTTAATAAATTATTTAATAGTAATAATAATAATGAAGACTTTAGTAAGGAAGATTAATTATAGATACTTTCTATCATTTTATATCCTGAATATTTCTTTAAGTTGTTCAGTTAAATAGAAATAATATTTTGGAGATTTGGTTGCTTTCAATTTTTTATGTTTTATAAGATTATTTCAATTGAGCATTATTTCACATATGTAAATATATACATACTTATTGTAAACAGATTCAACTGACCTGGCTTAGAATAAACCCACTGGACTTTTGCTTCTAGAAAGACGAAATGCTTTTCTCCTATTCCCTTCACTAAGCAGAACTATAAACACTAGATTTTATGCTAAACAACTATAAAACTTGGAAAGGCAGAGAGAAGTTATACTGTCTCCTGACCTAAGAAAACAAGGAAAAATGGAATGTGAGTGAGTTTTCTGCGGTATTTTGAACCTCTGTTGTCAAGAATTGGAGCTGAAGAAAACCTTGGAAGATGAATGCACCGACATGTACAGAAGGAGTAAAAAGCAAGAGAAAGCAAGTGTATTGTGTAACCGAAGAACCTGGACCGGGGCAGCCTAGCGAGAGAAGACAAGAGACCCATTCCAGCCGAATGAGGTGCAGCTACCGCGAGCCCTTCATCATGCTGAGCGGCCGAGCGAAGAGGAAGGTGAGATTCCCACTTGCACCCACTACAGGTAACCCAGCGCCACAGCCGGCGGCGCTCAGTGAACACTGAGTAGGCCGGTGTGTTCTCCGGGGTGCAGGGGTGGGTGGTAATGAGCTCCTTCTGTGAGGAGCATCAGTGCTCAAACAGAGGAAGCGGACTACCCTGGTGCCCAGCTCTAAGAAGGGATGGCTCTTCTCTTCACCAGAAAATCTCAATTGTACTCTTCCCTCTCTCCATGGCAGAGCTGGCTATAATTATTGCCCATTGACTCTTTTGCTTGTTTTCTTTGTTGTCTAGAAGCTTTTAGTTGGACAGGAGCCATATGCTGATTTGTTTGCTTGTTTTGTTTTATTTCATTAGTCCATGTTTGCAATTTATGCAGTTGACAATCATTTTGGACACTGTTCACAAGTGTATATTCTAGCTTCTTTTTTCTAACCTCTTCTTCTTACCTCCCCCTCCTTTCTCCTCCTCTGATTCTATAATCAATTTTTTCCATACCTGTTGATATTCTTTGTCCTCGTACATGTTGTGATTTATATGGATGGCATATTCCTACTATTTCCTCTTCCTTCCCCCTTCCCCCTTTCCTACTTTACTGTGGCATTACCTTGTCGCTGAAATCTGTCCCCTTGTCCCTTTCTATCCATCTTTTTCATTTTCTTTATAATTCGTCTTACGTATGAGTGACACCATACAGTATTCATGCATGCATATCTGTCTTATTTCACTTGACATTATTCTAGATGCATCCATTTTCCTACAAACATCATTTTCATGGCCTAGTAATATTGCATTATATATAGATTGCACACTTTGCCTATCTAGTGATCTGTTCATGGCATACATGTTGCTTCCAGGGATTTGGCTATTATGAATTTTGCTGTTATAAATATTGGCATGTAAGCATAACTGTAGTATGATGACTTAAGCTCTTTGGGGAAAATCCCTAGCAGGGGGATAGCTGGGTTGTATGGAATTTCTAATTTCGGTTCTTTGAGAGATCTCAGTACTGGGTTCCATAATGATTGTGCTAGTTTGTATTTCTACCAACAATGTAGGAGTGTTCCTTTTTCGGCATAAACACACCAGTGTTTATTATTGTTTTGCTTTAAAATCCACTTGTCTGAAAATAGGGTAACTACTCCTGCTTGTTTCTGTCTTCTGTTATTTTCCATCTTTGACCTTTACTCTATGAATTTATTTTAGGTTAAATGTGTTTCCTATATATAACCCATTTTTAGATTATGCATCTTAATTGATTCCACTAATCTATATATTTTGATTAATTAAAATCTTTCATATTGATAGATTTTTTTCTTGTTTTTACTTATTCATGTCATTGCATTATTTTCCTGTTGATAATGTCTGTCTTTCCCATTTATCTAACTAACTGTCCTACTTGGTGTATTCATCCTGTTGGACATTTTCTCACTATTAGCTTCACTGTCACTTTTTAGAATATCCTTGAAAATTTTGGGGAGTACTAGTTTTGCATCTGTGAGTTAGATGCAGTATTATCAATCACGGAAATACTTTATTTTTTCCATTTTTGGAAGACGTATTAGCAGACTCTATCAATCTAGGTTGGAAATTGTTTCCTTTCAGGGATTAAGATCCTTCACTCCAAGATCTCCTGGCCTGTAAGGTATGTATTGAGAAATCTGCTATAATTTTAGTGAGTTTAACTTTGTAAGAGGTTCATTACTTTTCTCTAACATCCTTTATGATCCTGTTCTTATTTTGGGCCATGGTATATGATGGAAAGGTGCATTTCTGACTATGGCTTTGAAGGCTTCTATATGCCTCATTTCTTGTACGTTAAAACTCTTCTTTTTCTAACATGTCTTCTATTATTCCTGTGAACAGGGTTTTCTAAAATACCACTTGAGCTGTCTTTTCATTCACTACCTCCTGTTAATTTTAGATTGGTCTTTATCAGCTAGCAGCGGTTGGATCCACATTTTCTGTTCTCTTGTTCTATTTTGATACATCATGAGAAATGAGTTGATGTTCTTACTTCAAATCTCACTCTTTGGGCTGGAGTGTTAGCTCTGTGGTTCCGGCGCCTGCCTCGCAAGCGCAAGGTCCTGAGTTCGATCCCCGGTAACCACATATAATGCTGGGCATGGAGATTCACGCCCACCAACAATCAACACTGCGTACCGCAATGCTGGGCATGGTGGCTCACGCTTGTAATCCCAGCACTCCAGAGGCAAAGACAAGAGGATTGCTGAGTTCTCAGCAGCTTGCCTGGGCTCCATAGTGAGCTCGGGGCCAGCCTGAACTACAAAGTGAGACCCGGTCTCAAAAAAAAAAAAAAAACTCACTCTTCTTCTGCTTGTAAATTACAATAGCTTTTGTATTCATGTGAAATAGTTCTTTCCACCATTTGATAATATGATTTAATGTAAAATTTTGTAGCTTACATATACATAATTCAAAAGAGACTCTAACACAAATTTATACCTGTGGTTTGCGTGGGTACAGAATAAAAATAAATACATGATACTTCTTTTGTTCTGTAAGAATACCCTAGTTAAGTTAAATGAATACTTTATGATTAATAGAAATGCTCATATTATGAATGATTTTAATTTGATTAATTTTATTACTATTATTATATACTTAATAAATATAATAATCAAAGTTATATAATAGTCTGAAAGTTTTCTAAACTATAATTGTTGATTGTTTCTCAAGATTGGAAGACAAGTTGTTGAATTCTCTGAAAGTGAGCATAGAGAGCTACATATTCCTTTAATTGAAGTCATATTCTTCTAAATAACTTCTCAATGGTAAAATCTATCAGTTTCCCATGTTAGTCACTTGGTTTAGCCAAAATTATTTCTAAATTAAATTGCTACTCCTTCTTTGCTAGACAGTATCAGCTATCTCTCAGTATTTTTACAGAACATTTAGATCGTTTTTCACTTTGTGTCTTATTTTGTGAAGAATTTTTACATGTAATTAATAACAGAAAAAGTCATGTTTCTCACTGATTAGTAGGATAATAATTACATGAATTTAAATAAATTAGTAAGAACATAGTAGTCTCAGTTAAATGACAATTCTTTTATCTAACCAATATCTGTACTCAAAGAAGAGGCAATATTTGCATTTGAACTTTCTGAATAAAGGGTTGCTTCTTAATTATATTCAAAGATATTCTCATTAATTTTGAGGTGCTTCAGATAATTAGAACTTCAAGAAGATCTGAAGATCTCAAAGGTGCGAACTTCCTTTCTGCCCTTAGTTCCCTCTCTGCTTGCAGGTAATTCTCTTCACATCACATAGTGAAACTGAATATTTTTAACGTCTAAAATAATGTTAACACTTAGTCATAGTAATTTAACTAATAGATTTTCCATTATGTCAACTAAGCCATTGTAATTCTCATAGATTAAATAATTTATACAGGTCACCCTTGAAAAATGTACATAGATACACACCCTCAAGAAGGTTTATTCTATCTTGTTCATTTTTAGCACGTGTATTGTTCCTGGACCTAGTCTTCATTTTAAGCATAATCTAAAGAAGATCTCCATTAATATACAATTGATTATAAAGCCAGAGTAGTTGTGTAAGACTGAGGCCACACTCTTCATGAGTAAAGTGTAACATCCTAAAGTTAAGATGATTTTGAAAATTCAGTCCAGTGTATATAAGCTTGTGTCCCACAACACAGATCACTCATTAAACATACTGTTAGGGCAACTGGAATACTTTATCTGACTGGTTTTCTAACCCTTTTTTGCTTACCTACAAATAAATTATTGATTTCATAACACAGGCTGTCCCTTTTTATTCTTTTTCTTAGGCAAACATTTATTTTAAAATTACTGAAATCATATGCTTATAAAATTGTGCTTCTCACCTTGGAAAAATTTCTAAGTGAAAATGTATCAACTTATAATACATTTATAAATTATTAACACATTCTAAGATTGAAATAGTAAATATGTCTGTCTTGTGTCTAATGCTTTATATTACTTAACTGATGCTACTGCTCAAAGTAAGAAAAACTTGTAAACTGAGAGAGTCATGTCTCATTTTGATACAACTCCTATAAGAATGTACATAGGAAACCAGTGAGTAAGTGAATCAGTAAACTAGAAGACTGTATGGCAATCCAGATTTTTATTAGTGTATCTGTTTTGCTTTACAGAAAAACTAGTACTTAGTGCCGGGTGTGGTGGCTCATGTCTGTAATCCCAGCACTTGGGAGGCAGAGACAGGAGGATTGCTGAGTTCAAAGCTTGCCTAGGCTACATAGTCAGCTCAGAGCCAGCCTGAACTACCAAGTGAGACCCTGTCTCAAAAAAAAAAAAAAAAACTAGTACTTTATATAAATGATAAAAACCTTATAATACTATGCATCTTACATTGAAATAAAAACTGGTAAGAAATATATAGGATTTGGATTGATTTGTGAATAGCTGATCCTATATTGCAATAAGTGAATATGGAGTATTCTATAAACAAAGGCCTCCATCTTGCCTTTTCGAACTTCTAATAACAAGTGGATAGAGTATTTCATGGGTCATTAATATGCTGTAGCAACTGAAGTTCTATCTTCCTGTGAATATTCTTATCATCCTCCTTTCCTGTTACTAGCAAAGTATTGGCTCTTCCGCACTTATTCCAGTGATTGCTCCCTATATATCAAGTTATGCTCC
Organism: Thryonomys swinderianus; assembly: GCA_004025085.1. Classification (NCBI taxonomy): domain Eukaryota; kingdom Metazoa; phylum Chordata; class Mammalia; order Rodentia; family Thryonomyidae; genus Thryonomys; species Thryonomys swinderianus. Next base: position 48,737 of record PVIC010003202.1, read on the forward strand.
ATTTCTAATAATGCTTCATCCACATCATGCTTCTCCACCTTTCAAGTTCTTCAGGGAATTTTTTTTCACTCGGTCCACTTTATTCATTGAGTGGAATGAATAAAACTGTATGTGGAAAGCCTTGGGTATTGTGTTACAGCCTCAGTAAAACAGGAAATGAGACTCATCACCTATAGTATAACTTCACTGCAAAGTGAACAGATGGAAACATGCAAAAATCCCAGAATTAATTTACCATAATGTATTAAAAGTGACCTGTTAATTTCAGTCTTCATACATGCTAGAAATCAAATAGTTGATCATTCTATAATATTTTAAAAAATCTTTTTAGTATTAATTTGTCACCTATTTTCTTTCTTTCTCTTTCTCCCTTCTTTTTCTTTCTTCTTTCTCTCTTTCTCTCTCTCTCTCTCTCTCTCTCTCTCTCTCTCTCTCTCTCTCTCTCTCTTTCTTTCTTTCCTTCTCTCTTTCTTTTTCTTTTTCTTTTCAAGACAAGGTCTCACTTTTTAATTCAGCCTGGCCCTGAACTGATTATGTAGCGCATGCTAGCCTCGAACTCTCAGCATTCCTCCTGCCTCTGCCTCTGCCTCCCATGTTCTGGGATTACAGGCATGAGCCCCTATGCCTGGCACTGTGATACGTGGGGCGGGGGATTCAACTTGGGACCTTGCACTTACCAGGCAGATGCAGGAACCATGGAGCTAAATCCTGACCTCTTGTCAGCTATATTCAGTGTTAATACCTAGAGCATACTCTGTCATTTCAAGATGCTGTAATTTACATGGAAAGATTGAACAAAGTAATATAAAAACTGAGAAACTGATTTTTTTTAATTGTGGAAAGAATGGTAGAAAATATACTTTCTGTGGTAGCTTTATAGAAAACACTACCACCTAGTAGTGTACTTGCAGTAAGCAAAATTTCCATAGAAGAATGGAAGTCCACGAAGGGTGTATGGCAAAGAGCGGAATGAAGAAGTGTCTGGCATGAATTAACTGGCAGAATCAAGAGAACACTTAATGTTATGAAAAGTTGTAGAATCACTTAAATCTTAGAAGACAAGTGTGCCAACTTTGGACTTGTTTATGCTCACATCCATTTATTGTACTTTCTCTTTTTCTCCACTATATACAGAAAAAGAAAAGTTGGGCTTGATATTGCTAGTTGGTGTCCATTTTCAACCAAGTGGAGAGACTGTAAGAAATCAGGGGGTCAGAAAAGGGCCCAAGGGAAAAGGTGTCCTTTGTCTCCTGCAGCTGCCCTGGCTGTGGCTCCAAATGTGGGTGCAGTTCCTGGTGCCAACCTCACTCCTTCTTTCTGGAGGGGTCAGTGAAGCTTCTTCCATTTGTCTCTGCCTTTTCTTTCACTTGCATGTTTTTCTTGATTTAAATTCTATCTTAATGCACAAAAATGTCTCTTAGAATATTATTTAACCAGTCCTTCCTAGATTCCAATGAATGCAACTCCGCAAAAGAAATGGCGCTTTTTCTTGGCAACCAAGTACTCTTTTTTGTCCTGTTTTAGTTACTCTTCATTGCTGCTCCTCAGCATTTGGTAAAGAATAGTATTCATTTGGTAAAGAATAATATTCAGTCTGTGTCATTTTACCTTTTTGAGTATGACATATAGCAGTGGAAAATATAGATCTTTTTTGTGTCTAGTTTCTTTCACTTATCTAATAAGTTGAACATTTGACCATATTGTAATATGTATCTACATTTCTTTTTTTGATGAATGAGATTCTACTGTATTGATACACCACATTACTTCTTCCATTTACTACTTGGTGGGTGCCTAGGTTACCCACATACTTACCTGTTGTGAGTAATGCTATGATTAGCCTTTGCCTGTCTGCCTTGTGTGGACCTATGCTGTATTTACTTGTCTTGTATGTTTAACTGGGAAGGAATTTGCCAGATCCTACAGGAAATTAACATTTTAAAAGCAGGAGTTACCCACATATTTTGGTAAAACACATGTGCAGTAGGGTAAGTAGTTTCTCATAACATGCTATAAATCGTGCTCTAGCAAATTCTAGATGATATTGAACAGACTTGCTACCTAATGCCCTAACATTATATAATAAGGTACAATTGGGTTGGAGATTTAACTCAGTTGTTCTGGAGCCTGCCTAGCAAATGCAAGGTCCCTGGTTCAATCCCTGATAACCACACACAATACCAGGCATGGTGACTCACGCCCACCAGCAATCAGTACCACATAACACAGTGCTGGGCGTGGTGGCTCAAGCTTGTAATCCCAATACTTGGGAGGCAGAGGCAGGAGGATTGCTGAGTTCAAGGGTTGCCTGGGCCACACAGTGAGCTCAGGCCCAACCTGAACTACAAAGTGAGACTGTCTCAAAAAAAAAAAAAAGTCACAATTTCTGGTGACTTCTTTTGATGCCTTGTACTAGAAAAATGTTGCCACTGGGGATAAGTTTATCCAAAGGGTGCAAAAGGCCCCTAGCCCTGAGTACACTCAAAAGCAAGCAAATACTCTCTAGAAAGTCCAAGCTCACTGGTAAAGTCATCTCCAGCTGAAAGTGTAGGACTTTTGAGGTTTGGGAGCTGGGTATGTCCTGAAGCAGACGAGGCAGGTTTAGGAAGGGCCTTCCTGTAATTCACAGCTCAAGGGCTAAGAATTTTGTAGCAAATCAGCATTTTTGTCGCTAAATCTTTTGAGTTGCTCTTTGGTGGCTAGTGTGTTCTGCTACATCTTTAAGGAAGTTCTAATAGACTGACGAAGGAGGGACTCCCAGAAACTATGATCACTTTTACAGGTAGTTCCTGGCTTTTTAAAGGGCTCTCAGGGAACCTAAATTTCTAACAATGGGCTCCAGTAAAACAGAGCTATATCATATTTTAGGATCACAAATTTAGTGGTGTCCTTAAATATGCCATGGTCTAAAAAAGAACATTAAAGTAAACTTGGATAATATTCCAAATGTAAAGCTTCACTCTGGTCTTGAGCTGCTCCTTGAAAATAACAGTTTGGTGTTATTAGAATTAATACATTGTAAAAAAAATCACAGAGGAAGATTAATTTTGTATAAACCCTTAAAAATCCCATACCTTAAAAATGTATGATCACACTAAGTTTGTTGAGCAATTAAAACAGGATTCGGTTGAATGTCTGGCTGGTTGTGTGCATTTTTGTTCCCTGCGTTACTCTTAGAAAACTATTAAAAATTAATGATAGATTCATGGTGTAAAACCATAGTCGTGTCAGTCACATCCATTAATGTTTGTGAAGTGAGTTTTTAAATTTAAATAATGCTTCATCATCTTCCCATGCCAGGCGCACGCCTGCTTTCGTGTGTTTTCAGAGCACTATCGGTGAGTTCATAAATTATTTGACTCAGATGTAGGCAGCTTTTGTTTACAAGAGTCTCTGCTTATAGCATTAAATGAAAAGAGGTCATATTCGCTAAAACAGTAGGTGTTAGTCCTCTGATAAAAAGGGAATTTTCTTCTTTAGAAAAATCTTTCTGAATAATTGCCAGAAGAATCATTCTAATGTTGCGGGGAGGGGGGGGCGGCTCCCCAAATGGTTTGCAGCAGAGACGAGCTCGTACTGGAGAGTTCACAGCTGGTGGAATCCCAGCAGTGAGGGATAAGCGTGCTCCATAGGACACAGCAGGCGGCTGGTAGCAAAAGTAATATTGATTTTAAATATCACAGTAACTTATTTAAGGACTTTAATAATAATGTTTTGAATGTAGTTCTTTCTGGTTTTTAGAATATTCAGAGACATTTTTGAATCCTACTTCATGAATGCTAGGATAAAATCACAGACAGTGAATAGAAAAAAAAATAATATATTTTCTTTTCAAAAAGGGCAAGGTGAACTCAAATACTTTCACCACTATACCAAATAAGGTAACAATACAATCTGTGATGGAACTAATTTCAGGCGTGTGTACTTTCCTGAAATTAATTCAACCCTTACAGGAACACTCTATAAACATCATGGAGATAATCCTATTCTACTTTTTAAAAACTTATTAATCCTTGAACTTGCATGCAGTGTAGAGTTCAAAATTTACAAATTCATTCACATTTTAATATACAGTTGAGTCAGTCACATCATGAGAATTTCTTACCTATAAAAGTTTTATTTGAATGATGACTCAACATATTCAAACCTATAATGGGCTTTTTCATATACAACAGTCTGCCTTCAAACTTGAACAAAATCAAATTACATACCTGAAAAAGTCTTTTAGAGAACAAAACTCTACCCATCTGTTTACTATATACGGTCTAAAATGTGTAATGAGCTTTTTGTAATGACTGGGTCGCATTGATCAGAAATGAGTTGGATAGTCATGACCCAATGATATAACTTACACACTTTCTCCCCAGTTTGCCTAACACTAGACCCACTTAACATAGTCAGTTACAGGTGAAAACAGATGTGCTTACTGGTTGTGGTTCCTGGGGAGAGGTATGAAAGGGAAGAGGTGCCTCCTTACTGCTCATCAAATCTTCCAGTGCTGGTCCTGGTACTCACTCAGAACTGAGCCCCAAGCCTTCCAAAATGATGTGCTTAATAGACGTGCTGTATCTAGTCACTTTAGGGTCACAGTAAGAGTCCTCACCAGTGTTGGGTGTTGCCCTTTGTGCAGATGCTTTATTTTTGCGTAGAAATTCACCAGGGTCTTACTCAATTTTAATGTAGCCCAGAATTCAGTGATCTCATTGCTCACTCTTCCATCTCCTGAACTGGACTTTGCATGGCTCACATTCCCAGAGCCACAGTTCTTCTCTCATGGAAAGGGCTCCACTCTCTCGCTTTTCTTTTTCTACAGCATTTCCATAAGAGAATAGCATTGTGTATTCTGGTATTCCTATTATTTAATGCATAATAGCTATCATGAAATCATCATATCTATTCAAAGAATGTAAAATGTGTTTATTGAATCAGTTGCTTTGTCTTGTTCCACAGGTAATTCATAGTAATACCGAAAGAGAATTGATACTAATATGAGTTCACTTGAGCAGTAAAAGTTCATCTTAGATTTTACCTAATGTATTGTACCATAGAAAAGAACTTTCACAATGTGTGAATCAAAATAAGTTCAGTACAATGTTTAATTATATTTTCAGAGGTAACTGATTTAAGACACGTTGAAAGAAACTTTCCACGCACAGACTGACTTTTCCTGTCCTTCCTATTCTTCCAAAATGCACTCACCACAAGAGAAATGTAAGGCATGTACTCTGTAGAGACTAAAATGTTGATGCATTAGACCCCTTCTATGGTTTGAACAAGCGGCTAAAACATCTAAAATTTTACTTGCATTTAAAATACTTTGGAGTGTCTTGAAATGTCTAATTTTGCAGAGGAGACCAAGGAAGCGAAGAGTTTCTATCTTCTGAGCTTGATCATGTAACAGGATTATTTCAAAAAACCAAAAAATATCTAGATGTTTGGGATAGGACCTAAGTATCTTGTTCATGGACTATATTAACAGTAGTAGCTGGAATCACTTAACAAGCAATGAGGGAGTTCCTCCCCTTTAAAGACTGAGAAGCCTATAGAGTATTTAAGGAAGTTTTTGTTTAAGGTGAGTCAATGGACACTAAGAAATTGTGTTTCCTTCTTTAAGAGGCATGCATGCCCCTCGCCACCCTCGCCTGTGTTACAGCTACAGTGTAAACTCGGTCTGCTCTGAGTGTAAGCCCTGTTATGGAGCTTGTGCTGGTCACTATGATGGTAGCAAAAGTGACACAAGTGTGTTATAAACACAGCATTTTCTGTTCAGTCATACCCTCGGCTATCTCCTCATCCATTCTCTCTGGATGATGATGAACATATGGCAAAGGTTGAGTCATTTCAGTCACCACAGCTGAAATCGTACTAGGTCAGCTGAATCAGAAAATTCACCCACCTAAACTCACAGTACTAGGTGTTGGGAAAGAAATCCTTAGTTCTCATTACTAAATGGATGGTTGTTATTTTCACCCACAAACCTTTGGATTTGTTCTGGAGCTTTCTGATGGAAAATAATAACTGATATAGACTGTGAATTGAGAGGACCCAATAAACTAAGATAAAATTCACCCACACTTTAATGCTTTGCTTGAATCAAGAACTGTTTTCATGTCCAAAATTACATCAGAAAGTTTTTGCTACTGTTCAGGAAAGCAATAAAATACCTTTTTCAACATAGAATTCCTTAATAGAACTTATAGGCAAACAAATAAATATTGAAAAGTAAATGGGGTTTGATTAAGAATACCTTGAATTCTTGCAGATTTTTTTTTAATTCCTGAAACTAAATCGTGTAGCTATAGCACAACAAACCTAAGGAATCTCCTAGTACAGTTATTATTGGCTGAGTTGTGCCTCTCACAGTACATCTAACTTCTGGAATCTACCAATGCCTATTAAGAAAGAAATATCTTTGCGGATATGAATAAATTAAGGATATCCATGTGTAATTATCCCCATTTAAGATGGATTCTAAATCAAATACGTAATATCCTTATGGAAGACGCAAAAGAAATAAGGCCAGATAAAAGTTGGAGTAGACATTGGGGTTTTATTGTCACAAACCAAGAAACAGTAGAAAACACTAGACGCTGAAAGAAGCAAAAAAGCATTCTCTGCTAGAGTCTTCCGAGGAAATGTGGACCTGCTAATCGCTTGTTTTTCTACATTTCAACTGCATACACAGAGAAAGTAAAGTTTTGTAATTTTAAGCCACAGAGATTTGGAAATTTTTGTCACAGCCTTTGGGAAGTAATACAGGTAGAAAGAAAGTGGCCAAACTCAGAGGGGTGTTGGACCTTGAGGAAGAACATGACAGTGGGTCCCTGATATCCTCTGGAGAGACGTCTCCAAGCAAGGAGCTGAACTTGCTGGCTCTTAACTGCCAACAGAAGCAGAATATATAAACCAAAACATTTAGGAAAGATTGGCTCTTCTTAGCCTACACGACCTGAAAGGGTCACCCGACAAGCACCAGAAGCCATTTTGGCAAATACCTGTCCCACTTCGGTCAAACATGAGTGGAAAAGCTAATCCTCTGTACCCTGCACTTTCAGCGAGACTGAATCCGGAGAGTTGACCTAACGACCCCTTGTGAGAGGAGGTTACAGCACTTACATGTGTCTACCGTGAGTGTTTATAGTGACAAGTGGGGGGCTCAGCATTTGAGCGAAATAAGCAGCAAGTGCTTCCACTGCTCTGACCCAGTTCCTGTCCCTCGAGGTTTTATTGCACATCAGCAATCCAACTGACCACACACACACGCACGCACGCACGCACGCACGCACGCACACCCTATAAAATGAGTTGAACCCAGTAGAGAAGTACATTTCTACCCCACTGGCAGCCAGAAGGGAGAACAGAAACTGGCTGGAGCGGAAACTGGTTTGTACTTCGTGTCCGTGGATGGCAGCCCGAGCGAGGTCCCCCACAAAGTGTAAATCAGGACGACTGAAGTGGTGTAAGCAGCCGATCTCCGTCCCCTGCTGTCAGCAGGCTGCCGGCGGAGCTGAGCTGACACCCCAGCTCGGTGGTGGCTGGGGGACTCCTCTGGCCGATGCTTTCCTGCTGCCCAGAAAGTGCTAACGAAGCTTGGGAAAAGACGCACTTTGACCCCGACCCTCTTCGCCGGACAGTGGACAGTACAGAGAGGCGTCCGCCTTTGTCCGGGTGATTGCTCTGGGCCGTGGCGGGAAGACAAAGGCGGGAAGACTGCAGCCCCGGAACCTACACACAACACTCAGACGGGATCGCAGGGGATGAAACGTCAGGAGTGTGACTCCAGAGACCTAGAAATCATGTGCAAACGGTCCCTGCGTAGTCTGGGGTTACAGCTCACCGCGGGGAGAGCCGTGACGACCCGGACTTGAATAAGAAATCAATCCACAGACACCAAGAAACGCAGAGATGTTGGAAGAGCCCGGCGAGGATTTTGAAGCAAATATCACAAAAAGGCTTCCACCTACAGCTGTGAACAGGCCTTAACATAGGAGAAGAACCACAAATCCGCTTAAAAGTAGCAGATCTAGAAATTGTCAGAAACAAAGTTATAGAGCTTAAAAATTAAGTAACTAAAATAAAAAGTCACTGGACAGGCTCAGGCTGGAGACAAGAGAATCCATGAGCTCAGTGACCTCATACCCAGTGATGCATTGTTTAAAGTCACTCTAAGGAACAATATTCACACTCTATAAAAAGAAGGTAAAATACTACTTGTAAAAGAAACTAAAAATCAAGTATCCGTGTGCTGAAAGAATTTGAAGAACTCAGTTGAAAACATAAGTATTGGAAATGGTTCCCCAGTGGTGCAATTATACACATATTCATCAAATAAAAGTATTAAAGAGTTACTTATTAGCAAGTAGTCTGAATAAACTATAAGAATTTTATTTCTCAAGTTCATCATCCGTTCAGTATCATGGTGACACACACACACTGACATAATTTATATTTTTAGCTAAAATTACTGGATGACCTAAAGGGCTTGGACTCCCCTGAGAAATTTCTAAAGAAAAATTTAAGTATCTAATGAGCACAATTTTTTTAAAAAAATTAATGTGCTAAGGTTTGAGAAGATGAACAGTAAGATCATACTTTGATACCCAGTAAGATGGGGACGTGTCAGGTTATAAGTGTTTGCAGAGCGACATTTCAAAGGGTGCCTTGATCAGGTTTACCTGGATTTTCTCATGCCCTACCTCCCGAGCGTCTGTGCAATCTGTGCTGTCTTCTCCCAGACTCGTTTAGTGTCCAATTGCTTGGCTGCCAACCTGACGTGAGGTGCAATCAGCTCTCCCTGACTCACGGCCCTAACACTTTAAGTAGTTTCTCTTTTTCCTCCTTTGCTTCCTACATTCTGTCCTAAAAGGAGACTTTTTAAAATATGTGTCAGAAGCCTCCAGTGACCTAACATTTCACTTAGAGTCAATGCTAAGTCCTTAGGGCCCCCGGTCCTGTGTGGATTTGTTCTTCACTGCCTGCCTGCCCCTCCCACAGCTCCCCACAGTCATGCACTCCTGTCATGGTGGCCACCTGCCTGTTCCATGAGACGGAAAGTGTTCTCCTGACTCAAGACCTTTGTGCTCACTGTGTGCTATATGCAACACGCTTCCTATGAGTCAGTGCACAATGGTTCTTTCACCTCTGTTTGATCTCTCTGCACCAGGGACAACTTTTCTTTGCAACCTTTCCTAATCACTCCATTTTTAATTATTTAATTTAAAATAGCTCTACTTCATTCGCAAGTTACTCACTGTAAAAATGAGCTTGTGGGCCAGAGATTTAGCTCAGTTGTTCCGGCGCCAGCCTCGCAAGCGCAAGGCCCTGAGTTCGATCCCCATAACGATGTACAATGCTGTGCGTGGTGGCTCACGCCTGTAATCCCAGCACTCGGGAGGCAGATGCAGGAGGATTGCTGAGTTCAAGGTTTGCCTGGGCTACATAGTGAGCTCAGGGCCAGCCTGAACTACAAAGTGAGACCCTGTCTCAAAAAAAAAAAAAAAAACAACTAGATATGTTCAGTGCTTGCACAAGTTCTCCAAGCGTGAGTCACCATGCCCAATATTGTTGTATGTGGTTAATGGGAATCAAACCAGGGACCTTGAGCTTGCTAGGCTGGGGCTGGAACCACTAAGCTAAATCTCCAGCCCTCTTTTACCTTCTAATCATTCAGGTGCTCACTGGTGTAGTACTTTCAGTTTCCCTCAAGAACGTTTTCTTTTCTATTCATTAACTGGCTAAGAAGAGATCTGCCTCTGCATTCTACATGCCTTTCTCACTAACATTTGTCAGCTTTCACTTTTGATTTAAAGTGTGATATAGTCAAACTTCCTTTACTTAAACAATATGACATCCTTTTAGGGTTATTAATTGACCTGATTTAAATTCTTTGTGATCTCAGGGAGTAGGGAGGCTAGAGGAGAAAAGAAAGGGGTGGGTGTCTGGTCAGGGGAACAGTCACAAAAATTTATGAATTTACTTCAGCATTTTATATGGGTACAATTATGCACACTCTCTAACAGCTGCTATAGTAAAAATCAAAGAACCTTGCTCATAGATCACCAGGAAAAATACACCAAGAAAGTTGGAAACGTTGAAATAATTAACAAAATCTAGCACAGAGATAAGAAGCACCCACAGGCTAATGGAAAATGGTACAGATATACTGTGCTGTAGTGTTGCCATGAAAGCTGAAAGTGCAAAAGATGCAATAATGGCAAAATGCATTAAAAAGCTCAATGAAACTAATTACACACACACACACACACACACACACATACACATGCAAACATAATTTCAGATACGTAGAAATCACTGGGACTTGAGTGTATTATCACCTTTAAAGATAATAAATATTAATCTTAGAGATTAATCTTCAAAATCTGGTGCCATATAAGAATCAAAACTGAGCCTTTCTGTATCCAAGTGCTTGCATTTTTCATTGTTTTCTATCTTCATAATAATGACTTTTGTAAAGTGGGGGTGGACTGGTACTTTCCTATTCTATCATAAAAAAGTAAACAAGTGATTTTATTACTCAAACATTAAAAAAATAAAACTATTTAGTATCAACAATTAAAATAACTTAAATGTAAGGGATGAAATATATTTTTCATGATACTATTCAGTGTTGGCAGGAGATCTGTGAAAAAAATAGTTTCTTCTGCTGCCAGCAGTTGTAAAAAGGACTATCTCTTCAGAGGATAGATCAGCAGTGTGTATGGAAAAGAATTCTAATGCTAATTTTTAAACTCAGTAAGACAACTTCATAGAATTTATCAAGCATAAGATTTTAGTTCAGTGTTGTCCCATAAAAGATGTTGAATACATTTCAAAAATAAAATGTCGATAATATTTGCAACAAGAACATAATATTACCATTATTGACACTCCATACATTTTACTGTCTTTAAATTATGGATTCTGAGAATTTTAATAACCACAAAAACACTTTTAATATGCCATTAAATAGTAACAGCATATAAAATGACACCATCTCACCTTTGTTTTTTAAACTGTTTCTTTGTGTGATTGGAAGTGAAATATTCAATACACAATCTCTTCCTGTTGATGGTGTCTCCCTTCTATTGCATCTAAGCAGTGATGTTTTCTCCTAGTGGTGGACAGATGGGGACAATGCTGAGTATGAAGGCTTTCTCTGGAAGGCTGTGCATATGAGGAGCAGAGCCCCATGGTAAACAGGTCTCCCTGGCGAACTCTAAATGAAGTATGCAAGTTCTTTACTCAAAATATGGATGATCGCAGAACTATATTACAGTTTGGAAAGAACAGAAGTTATAACTTTATTTAAAAGAATAAGTTAAAGGGCAACGTAAAACAGACACAAAGATGATCATACTGAGTGGGAAACATGAAAGATTTTCTCTACTATTTGGAATAAAAGAAGGATTTTCATTCTCACCCACACTGGGAGTCCTAACAAGCGTAATGAGGACTCACTCAAGGGAATCCAAATTGTAAAGGAGGAAGTTAAATTCTCTTCTTAAATAATACAACCACACATGTAGAAAACCCAAAAGAATCCATCAACTAAGTGTTAGAAGTAATAAAAAATGCAGATACAAACAACATATAAACTTCAATAGTACTTATGTATTCTGACACCACACAATTTTAAAAATAAATCAGGAAAACAATTATATTTACAATGACAACCAAAAATTCTCAGGAATAAATTTAAGGAAGTGAAAGATAGGTATATTGAAAATCATTAAACACTGATGAAAAATTGAAGAAGACATACAAATAATAATGAAAGAATCCTGTGTTCAGTAAATGTTGTAATTAATATGATTAAAATGTTCCTGCAATCCACAGATTTCTTACAATTCCTTTCAAAATCCTACAATTTGTCCTGAACCACACACACACACACACACACACACACACACACACACAATTGAAAAAAATAACAAAACAAAGATGGGATCATTGCATTACTTGACTTTAAAATACATCACAAAACTGTGATAGACAGAACATCATGACATTGGAAAAAAGCCAACATACAGAAAAAGAACCCCCAAATAAATTCACATAGATATGCTCAAATCATGTTTGATAGAATACCAAGAAAAAACGATGGAAAAAGACAACGTTTTGAATACATGGTTTTGAGACAACTATTTAAAGATCCTCATCTCCTACTGTGCAGAAACATCAACTTAAAATGGATTAAACACTTAACTGTAAGTCCTGAAATTGTGAAACTACCAGAAGAAAGCACAAGACCACTTCCATGATGTGGGTCTTGACAATGACTTTTTAAAAACTGAATTCTTTATTGGTGCAGTTTATATACAGCTCACAATCACACTCAACATTGGGGAATTTGTAACAAGTTAATTCTCATTTTTTCCCATATCCCTACCCATCCCACAACCCCCTACCCCCTATATACATGTGCTTTCTTTTTCTTTCCAAATCATATTTATTTTTCCCCTTATTACTTTCCCCTACCACATTCCCTTTGAATATTTCCTATTTCACAAACACTTTTTTAATATGAATCATTAAGTATAAGTGACAAAAATATAAATGGACAGATGGGATTACCTTAAAATAAAAAGCAAACAAAAACAAACAAACAAAAAATGCAACTACATCAAAATAAAAGCTTCTAAACAGCAATGGGAATATCAGTAAAATTAAGAGATAATTTACCAATTGAGAGATGATTATTGAAACCATATATTCTCTAAGAAGTTAAAAGAGATTGAAAGTCTGTTCTCTGACATAAATAGGACAAGCAATGTTTCTGTTTGCAGTCTTTTTCATTATTTTGGAATATTTACATATTGTAAAGGATGTGAAAAGAGTATCCAGGTGTAGGGTGAAAATTAATTTATATTTTATACACATTTTTAAACAGCGCCTCAAATTTATTTCTTACAGCAGTTTTAGTGTGCCAATTTTAAAAACTGTTCTCCATCATAGGTTGGACTTTTCTATTGTAGATTATGTCAGAGATTAAAAAGAATCTAGGTTTTGGAGTATATAAGCTTTGGGATTTTTAAAAAATATAAAGAATTTGAATTACTCAATGGTAAGTCAAAATGTAAAGGATGAGTATAGATGTTTCTTAAAGATAAATGACTGACAGATACATGCACAAATAATTAGCATCATTACTCAGCAAAAATGCAAATTAATAGGACTTTGAGATTTCCCCTCAAGTCTTTGGAATGGCTGCACAAGATAAAAAAAAAAAAGTTAAAAAAAAAACAAGATAAAAGATAGCAAAAGTCAGTGAGACTGTGGGGTCAAAGAACACTCTCCCACTCTGAGTATGAATATGAGTATCACTCTTTTGAAAAGAATAAGGGAGTTTCTCAACAAACTAAAAATAAAACTGTTCTGGGGTCATCAACCTCACTACTGGATGTGGAGCAAAAGGAAATGAAATCAGTATGTTTGAGAGATCCTTGAATTCCCATTTTTATCGTGGCACTACTCACAACAGCCAAGATGTGAAATTAAATGTCAGTCAGTGCAAGACTGGGTAAAGACAATATGGCAAAGACACACAATAGAACACTTTTCAGAATTTTAAAGCAATGGAATATTTTCATTTACAGCAACTCAAGTGTACATAGGGGACATTTTGTTAAGTGAGATAAGTTAGTTACAAGAAGATAAATGCAAGATGTCACTCATATTTGGTGTTTTTAAAGGTTCAACTCAGAGAAAAGAAAACAGAATGGTCATTATCAGAAGATGAGGTAATTGAGGTTGTAGATGAGATTTAGTCAAAGGATACTAAATGCTTCAGTAGGTAGGAGGAATGAATTCATGACACCTATTGTATAATATGGTTACTATTGTTAACAACCTATTTTATGCCTAAAAATTTACAGAAGTGGATATAAAGTGTGCTTGCCACAAAAAATTAGAATTATGAGAGATAATGCACATGATACTTGTCTAGATTCAGTCAATATATAGATTCATATTATATATGTATATATCCAATTTATACATGATAATAAGTACAATACTCAGATAAAAATTTTTAAAACTCCTCTGTTTCATTTCATCTTCTAATATATACTCTAACCCTTTCTACTAAGCTCTATTGCTGGAGTCTCTAATTCTGCTACAATTCTCATCTACTCGAGATTTGACTATAAGATCACATCTATGTTTATGTATCTACATCTCACTACCATTTTTTCATATATATGTACATGGATGTATTTTATGGAAATTGTCTATATATGGTAAGAAAAAGTAAAAGTAATAAATATATAAGTACAAGATTCATATTGTGTAGAACATGCACTGGGTACAAATTTCAGTTAGCAATTTACTAATAAGGAAAATGAAGCAAAGCTCTCTTTTCTCTAGTATTTTTACTTTTAAAGTATTTTCTTTCTGATCAGAAAGAAAATAAATATTTTCTTTCTGATCAGAAAGAAAATACTTGATTGTGAGCTGTACATAATGTGTACCAATAAAGAATTCAATTTTAAAAAAATAAAGAAAATACTCATCAGTGCCTGCTGCACAGGCCAGGAAAATACCAGTAATGAACAAAGAATCATTTTACAGTATAACCTATAATCACAAAAAAAAATTTTTAAAAGACTGTGATAATCGAACTTCTCACTGTATTCCAAATCCTGTAAAGTCACTATGGAGAGAGAAAAATTACATTAACTTATTAAACAAATCTTCCTTTAAGCCTATGTACATTGCTACAGAATAACAGTACACATATTCAAAGGAAAGGCTACTTTGCAAAAGAAGGAGAAAATAAATACACCAAGATCTACTGGAAGAATGAGACACAGATAAACACGGTATATTTATAACTTTCACAAATTTAACTCATATGTCAATTTTTTTAGAAAATTGCCACATGAGTAGATTTTGATCAGCTTTGCCATGTTATCTGCATGATTTTTTTGTCCAGCGTTTTTTTAAAAAAAATCTTAAAATTGCTAAAAATAAAAACTTCGGAACTAATAGTTTCAACCCTGTGTGAATCTTGACTAAGCATTTAAGGAAAGTTATATATCTATACATTTTATATGATAGAAATGAGGCCAGCTCCAATGGGCTTCTCTCATACTCTAAAATCTGTTACAAGTGTAGTGGTGGTAGACAGGAACTATATCTCATAGTGAAAGTCTGATTCCTCTCCATGATAGGTTTAATAGTGAGTTAAAGTTTGAATTTTCTTTAATATTTCATTACAATTTACATATTTTACTTTATTCTTACCTTTTACAATTTCTAAAGGAATGTAGTAAGATTTTTATAATTAGAAATACATTAACATTTTTCCAAAACATCAGTAAAATTTCAGCAGTAATGCTCAGAACAATCACCAGCAATTTATTTAGCGTCTACGTAGAATATTTTCCCAAATATTTCCTGATTTTGCTGATGTTCTGATATGTTTAGAAATAACCATATTTTGAGAGAAAAATCTGGATTGGAATCCCAGAATTCAAATTTGGAATCATTGTGACTTTTAATTGATCACTTGTCTTTAGAGTGTTTCCACAACTGAAAATCCTAGATT